>VDFB02285461.1:0-31068 GCA_007258455.2 Sequoia sempervirens | reverse complement strand
CTTTGAAGGAACTCGCTCTGATACAAATTGATGAGCACACGCTTATACTAAGAGGGGGGTGAATTAGTATAAGATTATCATATACTTTTTCAAATTAACAAACACAATAACTTCAAATACACAACATCAGCAAATACGAACACAAGAAGAACATAAGATTTGTGTGGAAACTCTTGCAAGAGAAAACCACAGCAAAATATTGCTTAAATAAAATTCTTTTACAAACTTTGTAGGCCACCAACCTACTAGAGACACCAATCCCTAACACTTGAGCACCAATTCAATAGGAGACACCAATCTCTTTCAATATGAGGCACCAACCTCTTCAATATGAGGCACCAACCTCTAACTCAACAAAGTCTTTCTCTTCTTGATAATTTTCCTTCAAAAATTTGCCTTTGAATAATCTTCTATTATGTTCTCTTCACACAAATATGTTGGTGTATATATAATTTATTTCTTTATTTTCCACACTCACTCTTCTCCACATTCCACAAACTCCTCTTATATCTTCACCAACATAGACGACCTTATGAATGGATGTGATGTTTGAAAAAGGAGGCAACGCTTCACAGTTTTACATCTTTTCAAAGCACCTTTTAATACCAAACTTGGTCACTCCATAAGGGGTGGGTTGGCTCCTATATAAAAAAAAAAAAAATTAATTTCTTTTCCTTTTCGGGCGCTAGACATGGGTTGGCCCATATATTGATTTATTTATCATTTTTAATTTCCAAATTGGGCGCCACTACAAAGGGGGTTGACCGATATAAAAATTATTTATTTATTTATTTTTTAAAATATCAATGAGGGCGCCAATATTGAAAAGGTCGACCAGCACGAATATGGATTTAACTTTATTTTATTGCTCCCTTGTGAGGAAAGATTAGTGGCCTTTGGCCTTTATTTGATATCCTTTATTCACAATATGAATGGTGATTAGTTCTCCTTTGACATTGCCTCTAATATCAATGACAACCTCGTCCATACGTCTTTCACATCAATGACAATATTTCTAACAGGGATAGTGTGACGAGCCTAGCCTGAGCTGACTCATAAACCCTTCTTTGTTCCCTTGAAATTTTGTTAAACAATTGAGCTTGCTGGTCTGAGTTATCAGTTTGATCTAGTGCTTATAATCGATGATAGATGCACAAGTGATGTTTTAAGAATGCCTTCCTTAATATCAAAATGAATTACTAGATGTAATGCAATCAAGTTGGGTGTTTTCAAATGCATATAAATGAGATACTACTTGTGATAAATGCATATACAGCCTATAAGCCTTATGTCAAACAGTTGACATACATCCTCATACACTGTTCAAATGATCATTATAACTCCAACTGATGTTATCTTTTCCAAGCATGTTTGAATAGAGATATGCTTCAAAACAGAGTTTCACTTCTGATTTGCCAGTGGACCTTAATTCCTTGATAATGTTCAGATATCGCAGTAACAATAAAGACTAACATTAACTCTTAACATCAGTTACAAGTGCAGATCTATAAAGCAGCTTACAGAGGGTTATAACAATAATTTTTCTGAGCATAGAAATGACTGATTTTTAACAGCAGTTCGCACTCAAAGTACAACAGGACATCACCCAGAATTGGAGAATGTTGTTCATACTAAACATATCAAACATTTATCAAATAGATACATTCATTGTTCAGACCTGGAAGTTGTAGAGAGACTGAACGTTTGCAGCAGTTGGTACTGTGTCATGTCCAGCACTATGGATGTTGTACAACCTTTAATGGCTTCACATGTGCTTGAGAATGAAGCTTGAAAGCTGGAAATGTAATCTCAAAAGCAACCACAAAGGAATACTACTGTTCTAATAATAATCTATCAAACCCTTGAAAATCCTTGTGATAAACTCCACTAAAATACCTTAGTACTGTAGCGTTTACTGTAGCGCGGCACTATTCACGTGTACTGTAGCGCGGGTACTGTAGCAGCAATGAAAAATATTCAACGATCTAAAATCTGCTCTTCAAACCCTTGTTTGTATCTCCTCAATGATGCACAAATGAAAGGACCGAATTATCCTCTCCTCAATTTGCAACCCTTCAAAAGATCTTTCACTCCCTCAGTTATGCTATCAATAGGAAGTTTTCATTAGGAAGTTTTCATTTCCTATGATCAAAGAAGAAAATTGCAAAAGCCCTAAGCTCCACAAATAAAAATCAATCAAAATATTATTCATCAACTGGATGCTGAAAATGAGCTCTTGCCTCTCTTTTTATTCTTTCCTTAAGAGAGCTCAAACACCTTCCTGGCCAATGTGGGATAAAAGATTTATTCCCACATTAAATTATTCACTTAGCGCACTTTATTATATTAAAGTGATTTTATTATTATAAAGTTACTTTATAACTTTATAATAATATTAAAATATTAAATAAATCACTTAAGTCACTTAAACTTTAATATCTCTTGATGTACTTGTCTGATTGCTAAGCCGTCTGAGCCAGGAGTCGACTCTCCCTGTTCTCCATGTGATTGGATGCCTGTCTAAAAATAGAAACCCTGAATAGTGACTTACTATAAATAGTAAGTATGTGAAATTGAGTCTAACATGACACCGCCAATATGCTTTGCTCAGTGTCTTTCATTAATAGAACCTGACTTCCCAGCCAGTAATCATAAACAGTGTGCCAATCTAAGTCAAATAACCTATGCGCCAAACCAATCCACCAAGAGTAATGTTCAAAATCACCGTAATCGCCGGTATGGTTCCTTTCATTCCATAACTATTAGCCTACGAAAATAGCTAACTCACGAATTCATGTCAAAATGAAGGGGCCAGGAGGAGGAACATCCTCACAAACATATATATATATACTATCCAATGAAATATTTTACTTTCAGAGCTCAGTACTAGTTATTCATGCTACTCAATCAAATTAACAACACTAAAAATACAAGATACAATAAATTTGTGCATAAGCATCATTATCTCACACTATCATATTAGCAAAATTCAATATTTTACCTGTTCAAGAAAATTGTGGACAAGATTCCTGCCTATTCCAAATGGTTTGGAAACTCCAGTAATAATAACATTGCGTAATCCATTGATATTCTTATGTAGCAACTAGTTGTTGTTTTGTCCAGACTCTTCCATTTGAGCCACTACAGTATTTTCCTCTTTCCCGCAGAGATATCTGTGTTTGAAAGTAAACGGTTTTATGGATCCCACCCTTTCTTTTGCTAGAGAAGACCAATTACTGCAGCATTTTGATGCAACACCGGTAATCCTTAGGTTTAGCATTAACCTAAAGGATAAAAAAATAGAGATCAGCATTACTGGAAAATTCAAGACATTCAAAGTCTTACACTGCATGTCAAGTGAACCTTGAAAACTATATCCAAAGATATAAAACCTCTACATGTTGCATAGAACAAAGAATGTTACAAACTGGTCTCAACATTAATAGTACTATTAACCATAAGATAAAATGATCACTAGTGATCTAAGACAGCAAACAGAAGTTCTGTTGTACTTTTCACCCCAATATTCCAGAAAGAAACAAAACAAAATTACATTATTGATAGAATTGGTAAAATAATAGAACCACAAATACGAATACATAAGCAGTTAGATATTGTAGACAAGCAAAGAAAATTCAATATAGATTTGAAGATCAAATCTGAATGGTTCTGCAATGCACTGAAATAGGACTTGAAAATGCAATGCTAGGAGCATTTATGTCACAATAACTAATTCAATTTCAACTCAGTTCATGCTCTCCATTGAAATTAGCATGTATGTAATTATCATATGTGTGGTAATGAATGTGTGTGTACACATATGCATATACATGTATGTAAGTGTGTTTATATGTTTGCATATCCATGCATACCACTTTCCCAATCATTATGTCTACAGAAGGAAAGGTGGTTTCTTTAAGACTTCCCTCCACAAGATGAAAGAAACAAAAGGAACTAGCAGATCCTTTAATTAGTGAGATAACATGAAGAAGTTTACAAGCATGTGTGTGCATGCTGAGAGTTGCTTACACATAGATCTCAAACAGGAACAACCATTTTAACAGGTTTTAATGACTTCCAGGTGTAGAGACTCCAGTTGACTGGTTCATGGAAAAGCATGCATGGCCATCAAGGCGATAAAAGAAACCTACCTCTACAGGGGTAATAGCAACTTGATGGAGAATCATCACAATTGTCTAGGTGAATCAGTCAGATAGCATCCACCTTGGATAGGGGTGATGAAATGCCAGTTGAATCCAGCTTGATGACAGCAGTCAATACAAGTGTGTAACCTATAACTGACCCATGATTCTTAAAATATGAGAATAACATTAGGAAATACAATCTGGATATACTGCTAATACATTACAGTTTACACTACAGATATCCATACTTATGGTAAATAATTCCACAATATTGTGTAATGACTACTCTTTGTGACAAGGAATACAAGTTTCACTGAGAGGACTGCCTACCTTCTTTACATGGTGCAAACACTCTATTCTACAACATATATCATCTTATATAGCCTTCAGTTAAGAGACAACTCTAAAACCTAGCTCTCCTACTACAAGATAATATAATTATTCACTCTACATCTAACCTCTAGAAATTGATTAAGAGTCCTCACTAAGTCCTTTCTTTTACCATTGGTAGTTGTAGTTATACTTCTTTGTAATAGTATTTTGTGAGCATCATAGAGCTGGGTGAAAAGAATTCTCGCTACACTGCCACATGCTAATTTTGCTTGTGTATGCTGCTGGGTCATTCCAAAAATCTGGATGAAGATCGTATTCATTAATATGGTTTATTTGGTCATGTAATGAAAGATTTGAGATGCTATTTGAAAATTTCAAAACTGATGTCTGTTACAGCTTTATACTAGCAGCAGCAAAGCAGCAAACTAGTATATTCTTGACAGCTACTAAGCATTGGTGAGCTTCAAAATTTAATAAGAAATTCTACCTTGAGGGGCAGGGTATTCAGTAAGTTGAAATGGCAATCCCTGTAGCTGAACCATATGTGCTTACTGGAAAAGAAGCTGTGAAGAAGAAACTATTGAATTATGATTAAATGTTATTTTTTAATGATTTTTTGCAGTGTTATGCATCATCTGTATCTTCTGCATGGGAGCACACAAGAAGCCAATAAAACTATGATCAGCAAAACATTGTTTTTTAAGATTCTCCTGGTGTGGTTTTGAAAAACAGACTAGAAGCTTCAAGCTGCCTAAGGTGCTGAATGGAAAAGGATAAAGTGAATGAAGCAGACATTTTGCAGGAACTGAAACTGTATCGCGTGCTGAGTGTCAAATCCTAAATATGCCCCATTTGCCCTTACTGTTGAAGACATCAAAGCAACAACAGATTGAATTAGAATAAATAATTACCTCAAAAACAGGGGAAAAAATGTATACCCTTAAATAAGAAAACAGAAACATGCCTTTAAGCTGGAATTCTGTGAACAAAGTACACAAAAGCGTGGAATGCCATTCTCTGCTGTTTCAAATAGTTGTGACTGTAAGAACCGGAAAAGGGTTTAAAATTCTTTATCAAGTGTGGGCAATAAGAAAATTTTGGCATTGCCTTCTTGTCAGTTATTAGGAACAGAGGAACCATAAACATGGAAAGTATATGCAGCAAGGGAAGCAACAAAATATAATGACTAAGTTCATGCCATTCAAGCATAGCATAGGTAGGAGCATTTCAAGACTATGTATCTAATTGATGTTGATCAAAGTACATACAGGAAGGGAAGCAACAGAATACAATGGCTGAGCACATGCCATTAAGAAACAGCCTAGGTGGAAACATTTCAAGATTTTGTATCCAACTGATGTTGATCATAGTTTTGGTGCATCATCCAACAAAAAATAGGGGGAATCAGAATGGTTCCTATGTAAGTCAAAGGTTAATCATATCCAAGTTGTTTTAGTCTTATAGCATGTAAAATGTATCTTCTGGTCTTGTTCTATTTATGTTCAACAATTTAGCATCAGGTTAGATTTGCCATTAGTATATGGTTCTGTTAATAGCTATGTAATCAATACCTGTGAAGGATGTTCTCAAGTACACACATAAACCACAAAATTGTGTAGGCAAAGGCTATCTTAGTTAGCTGTAACAAGTGATATCAAGAAGTGAGATCAGGGTGACTTGCTCAAGAAAACATGCATGTAAGGAACACATAACCTTATTATGTCTAAAATGCTAACAGTAATAAGGGCTCTGTCACATCTCTCATGGTATATGGATGGCTTCCATTGGTTGTGGTTAGATCCATTAAATTCTAGTTGCATGGTTTACTGTCTCCTTTCATTTTAACCTACTAGTCCAACAGAGGGATTTCCTAGATTTTTCTTAGCAAGTGCTATGAATTAACTTATGACTCTTTTGCAGTAAAATGGTGCCCCAGGCCTGTCCAATTCTCAGCTCTCTCAATAGGAAAATCCATCTGCAATTAACAGTAAATGCATTGGAAGCAAATTATCAGAAAATTCAGAAAACATGGAGACTGAACTTTTGCAATAAAAATTTTTAAGTCATTGTTACAAACTTCCAGCCCCTTTTCTCAAGCAGATGCAAGAAATCCACCACATACCATGGCATCCCCTGGCACACAAAAATTAGAGCTGCCAATCCCTCCATGGTGTAAAAGTATATATCCACTTCCAATATACACAAGAATTTCACATTCACTTCATAATAAACACACCCAAAATAAAATTAGTGGATCAACTATCCAAATATTATCTCTGAATTGTACTTTCACTTACAATTATCAACTTAGGTGATGTTTAGAAAAAAATCTCATCCCTTTAAATACATTAATTATGAGCAATCCTACAAAATTTCACTTAGAGTTTAAATAGATAATTATTAACATCAGCTTTTATTAACCCTACTAACTCACTCACACCAAGAAAATTCAATTTCATATCCTGTCCTAGGGCGAACACAGCACTTATCTTGCAGATTAATGATGCCTAGGTACTGCAAAATTTTAAGTTTAATCTCAAATCTCCTTAGAGATATCTTGTGACTGTGATAAGAAGGTAAATATAGGAAATTCTCACATCACAGAAGTTCAAATCCCCAGAAGTTAAGGTGGCAACCACCTTGTTAGGGTGACCAACACATTTTTAGAGGAAATCGAAACCCATTAATTGGGTGCAATGATAATGGGGTTTATGTGTGGACACAGTTACTGCCACATCAGTGCTGGGGCCAGTGACATCCCTATATGGCACAATTAGACCCACACCAGTGCTGAGGCCAGTGATGTTCCCATATACCCTAAGCAACAAATAAAAAATAAATATATCTCTTTATAATTTTATTATCTACCTGATTATTTCACAACCATTGCCTTGCTTTGTACCCTAAGCCCACTACAACATTTCTCTTGTTTCTACTGAATGCCTACTCTCCATCTAGCTAAGGAGGTTTCAATCATGCGAAATATCTCAGAGAACGGATTTAGTTAGGGAAAATTTTAAGGAACCAGAATATTTTGAAAAAATTTATTATGTAATTGTTATTATTATTACTAAACAGTCTTTTTTCCCTGACGATGAAAAATAAAAGTTTTGTGAAGAAACTTTGGCCAGATTTTGGAAGATAAGAGATATCTATGAGTGTTTTCCAAAATCAAATTAATTTTACAAGCATAAACTCTGAATTTAGCTATGTACATAGATCAATAATATGATATAACAATTTGTCTTCATACAGGGTAAGCAAATTAATGTGCATCATTATTATTATAAGAATTATTAGTACAAGTTCGTGAAGCATCAAAAGTTGAAGGCCATGACAAGAATGAGGAGGATTTTTACACTACATTCACTAAAAGCTTAACTTAAAAATGCAAAGAGCAACTAATAATGATTTTACCTCAGAATTTTTCACATCCTCGCATCCAAAGTTGTTGATTTCTTGAGCCATTTAAAAGGCTTCAAGAGCCAAAAATTCAGACCTAGAGGATTTTTAAATATTTAAGCGGTATGCAGTGGAGTTCACTACAGTTCAATTGTTGCTAGGTGTGGTTAGGGATGGATTGGTGTAATGTCCCCGATTTGGGAATTACCCTAAAATCTGCCCTAGAATCACAAATTCCATTAAAATAAGAATTCTCAGATAGCTAGAGATATAACTTACCAATTAAATGCCTTTTAACAAGATAAATCCTGAATTAGGTCTTGCAAACATATCATACAATATCGCATATGTATATATAATTCATAAATCCAATTATTTCTATTAGGGTTAATAATCGCACATATAAGTACAAAAAGGTAAAATCATCATAACTCATTAGATAAGCCATGATACATCTATACTTATGTTTAGTATTCAATCACAATAGGTTTGAATGAGGAAGTATGATAGGTTGACCCATAGCAAGCCCCACACTAAGCCCAAGAGCGGACATTCACCCTCTTGGCCCCAAGTGGCAAGCACATTGGACATCCAACATGGGTTAGTCTACCTAGTGGGGTGCTTGTATCTGCCCTCCCTACTCATATCTTCTTATTCATCCTCTTATGACTTGTGATTTCTCCAACAATCAACCATCGTAGAGGTTGGAAAGGAAATCGCAATAGCGTGCCCAGAAATCCTCCTATCTAAGCCCAAGAGCAGACACTCACCCTCCTGGCCCCAAGTGGCAAGCACATTGGACATTCACAATGGAGTGGTCTCAAATCTGCTCCCTTTCCTTGCATTTCCTCTTCTCCTCCACATGATTGCTTGCCGGGTTATAGATAGATTACTAATTTAGAATATGCATTTCACATTATCACACCATAATTATTGATTCTATTATTCATACCACTATTCTTCTAGAAAATAGAATTATTGCAGATTATATATGTATCTTCAGACTCCTGTTGTGATTTAGACAGATCTAACTTTAATACTGCTTCCTTCTGGGGATGCTGATCGCTGCTCTTTTTGGATAAGTACTTCTGCTCCTTGGCTCGATCTACCTATTTTATTGCTGGATGCTGTTCCTTTTCCATCTCCCTTGATGCCTTTCCTGATTTTATTTTATATCTCCATATTTCTATGAAGAGATACAACACTTCATCATAGATAAATCTTTTCAAGAGCTGTCCTTAATAACATCCTCTTTTGTTCAAGCTTGATCACTGCCTTTTATGAGTTTAGTAGTTGCTGCCTTAGAGACTCTAATAACTGTCTTTACAACTTTCTATGAATCGCTGCCTTGTTTAAAGATATAATTGCTGCTTTTCATGAAATCGCTTCCCTGCTTTTTGTCTTTATTGCTTCCCTTAGTTACTTTACTAATAGTAATCGCTGCCATTATTCTTTTTCATATTTGCTGTAGCTTGTAATATATTATATGTTTTCTTATTTTTTAATATATTTATTTTTATATTAGTTTTATTTATATATTTTTAATATTTATAGTATTACATTATAATAATTATAATTATAATAATATTAAATTGTTAATATTTATATTTATATATTTTTAATATTTATATAGTTATTTATTTTATTTATTAATTTATTTGCATTTCAACCTTTGCAATTTTGGGGGCATGACAGTCCGCCCTTCCCAAGATTGCTTGTCCTCAAGCAATGCCAATTTAACCAAAGCCTTTTTAATGTCGTAGATATCTTTGAACCTTAAAGCAAGAACTTATATATATTAATATGAGGATTAGAAGTATGACATATATCTGTGTAATGTTCTATGAAGAGGTTTTCCATTTACTTGACAAGGAAACTTTAGGGGTCTTATGAAGAGATTTCAAGTTGACATCTTACAATTCTTACAGGGGAGACTCGTTGAGTAATCTATTTCTAGATCTTGAGAGTGTAAAGACATCGTAACTACTAGATTTGCTCCTCCACAAAGCTCCAGTTGTTTATTGTCCTTTCTTCTTTTGATTGGATGCTTTTGAGATCTCCTTCATCGTACCTTGTTTTCTTGCTTAGATTTCCTTTTGCTTCTTCGTCGAACATTGCCTCTATATTACGTAGTTGGCTTCCTTTTCCATATATGTGTCCTAGTCCCCAATTTTCCTTACACTTGAAGCACAGATTTTTCTTTTTAAGGTCTTCTTTGTTACAAACATGCTCACGTGACCATTTTTCTCCACAATGGAAACATGGTTTTTCTTTTTGAAGTTCTATTAGTCATTTCTAGGAGGAAATTCCTTTTTATGCCACCTTTCCTTATAGGGGTATTCAGTATGTGTGTTTGATGTAAAATTCTTAGTGTAGGGCTTGTCTTTTGATGATGTGATTTCCAACCTTGTTGCCTTTTGGATTGCATCTTGAAGTGTTGTAGGATCAAAGGCACTTACCGTACCCTTGATTGATTCTTTTAACCCTTCTACAAATAGGTATGTGAGTCTACTTTGAGAAACCTTGGGTACCATGACTGATAGTTTTTAGAATTCAGTGGCATAATCTTCTACAATTCCATATTGTTTTAGTTGTGTTAGTTCTTTAAAGTACCATTCGAGGTGTTTTTGACCAAATCTTTTGATAAGCCTTTAAGTGACTTTATCATAAGTGGTTATGTGTTGGTGGCCTTGGGTGATAAGGCCACGATGCCACCAATCATGGGTTGTTCCTTCCAAGTGGAGTATGGAAAATTTAATAGCATCATTCTTCGTCATGGGACTAAGTGAGAGATAGGTGTCCATCTTGTGGATCCATAAATGTGTTGTGACTTTCCTGAATCCATCAAAGTTGGGAAGGATCAATTTACTTACCCTTTGTCTTAAATCTTTATTGGGTTGTCTCCTTTCCTTTCTATAGGAAGTTTGTGATCTTGCATCACAATATGCCTCATATGAGATCTCTCTCTTAATTTCAAGGCCTAACCTCAAGTATGCCGCAGCATATTCATCAAAGTTATTAATTTGTGTATTGTTTTCTTCTCCCTCACTTGTTGACCCTCCCCAGGTAGGAATGAAGGTCTTGTTGCCCTAGGTGTTGATATCCTTTAATGGTTAGAGTTGGTATCTCTCCCATTGGTTTGGTTGGGTTTTGGGTTATTGTTGCTCATGTTTCGAATAATTTGGAGGAATAGTTGTGTCATTCTCTCATTTTGCTCCATAAAGGCTTGGGTTGTGTGCTCCAGGTTCTTAATTCGTTTCCCATTTGTTCCCCCATTGTGTTGTTTTGTGTAGAGTTACTGGTGACTGCAAGTTTCCTCTTTTCTCTCTCCAAGGCTCTTTGGGCTCTTTCGCTAAGTTGCATACACTAGCTTTCGTCCCTTGGGTTGGCAGGAACAATGTTTTGATACCAATTGTAATGTCCCCGATTTGGGAATTACCCTAAAATCTGCCCTAGAATCACAAATTCCATTAAAATAAGAATTGTCAGATAGCTAGGCTGCTAGGGATATATATTACCAATTAAATGCCTTCTAACAAGATAAATCCTGAATTAGGTCTTGCATTCATATCATACAATATTGCATATGTATATATAATTCATAAATCCAATTATTTCTATTAGGGTTAATAATCGCACATATGAGTACAAATAGGTAAAATCACCATAACTCATTAGATAAGCCACGTTACATCTATACTTAAGTTTAGTATTCAATCACAATAGGTTTGAATGAGGGAGTATGATAGGTCGGCCCAAAGCAAGCCCCACACTAAGCCCAAAGTGGACATTCACCCTCTTGGCCCCAAGTGGCAGGCACATTGGACATCCAGCATGGGTTAGTCTACCTAGTGGGGTGCTTGTATCTTCCCTCCCTACTCATATCTTCTTATTCATCCTCTTATGACTTGTGATTTCTCCAACAATCAACCATCGTAGAGGTTGGAAAGGAAATCGCAATAGGGTGCTCGAAAATCCTCCTATCTAAGCCCAAGAGCGAACACTCACCCTCCTAGCCCCAAGTGGCAGAGACATTGGACATCCACAATGGGGTGGTCTCGTATCTGCTCCCTTTCCTTGCATTTCCTCTTCTCCTCCACATGATTGCTTGTCGGGTTATAGATAGATTACTAGTTTAGAATATGCATTTCACATTATCACACCATAATTATTGATTCTATTATTCATACCACTATTCTTGTGGTAAATAGAATTATTGCAAATTATATATTGTTGCAAGTATGTGCAATTGGTGTTGTCATTGATGTCAACAAGTTTTGGTGTTGTCATTGGTGTCAACTATATGAGTAGGAGATTGTTGCAAGAATGTGAGCAGTTAGTATTGATGAGGAAGTGTTTAAGATGTTGAGGATGTGTCTTTGGTGCTTGGTTTCCAAGTGTATTTTAGAAGATTTGAATAAAAAGAGGAAACAGTGTATTGCAGTGGTGTTCTATGTTGCGGAGTAGCATTCTTTTTTCACTCCGCATTTCTTCTATGTTGAAGATCTACTTGTGTGGTGTTGGCGTTTAAATTCGCACCTTTAGAATGCGGATTTGAAATGGACAGCTATGCACAATAAAAACTGCTCTTCAAATTTGGCGGGGAAGCTCCCTCTTGCTGATGGGGTAAAAGAAAGTAAATTAAATCTAATTTGCCTATCTTTCGTTTCAGCTAGAGCACAAGGTTTATAAAACACAAACGCCGCAGCTGAGATTTTCTGATTTAAGAATTCCAACTATGACTAACTTAAGCTAAAGACGTTTCTAATATCTCAAGTAATACGCAAAGCAAGAGAATTAGAAATGAACAAGGTTGATTCTCTAACATAGGCTTAAGATAACTCTTTCTCAACATACATCTACACACTTCAATGTAGGCTGAAATTAAGATCACAAAAGCATAACACAATAAATGGAAATTTGAGACGTTATACCAAGGCAAAGGAGGCTCATGATTTTATTTCTCAAACTTTTGGAACAAAAATTACTAAACACATGCATGGAGCAAGAGCTTGCAGCTAAAGAGGCTTGCAAAACTTGTTCTTACACAATAGAAACAGCAATTACAATAACTACTTGTTGGCTAGAAGAGACTCAACAATTCGCTATCATAAAACAATTGAACAACACTGAATAACAAAATAGAAGGCACTTAGGCTCAGCATTTTGTTATCACTAGCATGGTTAAAGAAAACTAATGAGCAAAGGCTCTTATTTGTAGGCAAGCAGAGGAGTAAGAAACCCTAAAATCTCCTTGCTTTTACAATCTAGGGCTTGCTCGGCAAGCAAGCTTTATTTCTAAATCTAGAAAGAAGATAACATTTAACACCTAAGAAAACAGGAAAAGCAGGAAACGCCAACTATTACATTTATCTTCTTTCTCTTCTTCAAAGAATGGATAAGAATTGTTCCAAGAATATAAAGAAAGCTTCTAGATGAAAGTCGCCTTAAATCTCAATCATATCCGCTAAAAAGCAGGAAATTGGATCCTCGTCAAGTGCATTGATATTATCTAAGGCAATATTCCGATGCTCCAAGATCTCTTCACCTTTTGTGATCAAACTTAGAGAATCATTCACTTCTTCAGCTGCTTTATGAGTTCTATTCTTGAAAAACATCGCTGCCCAAAAAGATGACTCACTAATTGATAACTTGGTGGCTCTACAACTTTATGCTTCTGACACTTCGCTTGATTTCCAATAGAAGAGTATTGCACAACTCTTTTCTGATGCCTTTCCTTTTTTTCATATCACACCTTCTCTCGTTCTTCAGCTGAGATGATGAAGTTTTGACATAGTGTTAATTTGGTCTTAAACTCAAGGGGAGTGTACTCCATATTGAAAGCCTTGAAGAATGACTGTAAACTCACCTATGTTCAGACAAGTTTTGAGCAACTTTCTATTTTTAGAATGCTGGTTTTTCTTCCTCCAACGAACAAATTTTTGGAAATTTTTCTGAGATATGGGTTTTGCTCATAATTTCATTGCAAGACAACCCAGATCGTTCGTTTTTGAAAATTTTGAATTTTGCCTAAAAAAGCAACAAACCCTAATTTCTTCAATTTTTCATCGAAAAAAATTGGCACCTAAGTTTTGTTCAGAATACAATTTGCAATGAAGCCAGTTGATCAGATTTGAAAAACACTGATGGCTAATGGAAAAAGCAGCAAACCCTAGAATCTGAAATTTTCTTTAAAAAAACTGAGATCTGGGTTTTCTTCAAAAGACTGTTTTGAGAGGACCTAGATGATCAAAATTTGAAAACCCTAAAGATTTCACTGACATGCAAATAAAAAGTAGTTGTGCTGCAACTTGATGAATTTCTTGAAAATTTCTTCAGAAGAATGAGATGATAAGACCCAGATGGCTGAAATTGAAAATCTTGGCCTTCTTCAAAAATTTGATCTTCTGGATGAAAAAGCATGAAAAAGCAAGGCCTTATGTTGCTGATCTGAAAATTATTTATGAAAATCAGCAACCTTGGGCTTGAATCTTGAAATATCACTTCAATTTGCTGCTCCACTTTTCTCCTTTAGATGCCACCTACAAAAATAATAAAAATTACATGAAAGAGAGGTGTTAAATAGACTTAAGGTTTGAAATAGGTTTGCTTTCTTTTGCTTTTATCTTCAAAACCCTAAAATCAGCTAGTTCGATGAACTTGGACATTCTCTTCCTCTTGCAATCTTGAAACTTTTGGAAATTTGGCTAAGTCATGACAAGTTGGGCGCCCTTCTTGGCTAGGGGCACCAACTTGTTCCAAAGTTAGTCATTTTTTGGAAATTTTCAATTGTTCACAATTTTGAAGCCTTTCTTAGACCTTGATCTCCGGCTCATTTTTTGGAAATTTTCAACTGTTCACAATTTTGAAGCCTTTCTTAGACCTTGATCTCCGGCTCCCAGATTGATCCGACGAGCGAGCTAGATGATTCATCGCGTAGCCTAACTGATTCTGGAAAGATTGTTCTAGAGGCGTTTCTGGCGAAAAACCTTGTTTTGGCCTTCAAATTCATGCGAGCACGTTCCCTCGTTTTGTAGATCATCTTCTCATGTGATGGGATTCCAAATGCTTCTCCAATAGCTGCAAGCGTGAGGTTGGAAAACAATCTACCATCAGGTGAGACAATAGACCTGTGCTCAGGGTCGTAGCAGTTAGCACACTCCATAATCAGCTCCGGACACTGAATTGCTGGTGGAAAACCAACAGCTGCATATAGTCCACTTCTGACAATATTGTGGGAAGTGATTGAAGGACGATGGCTTCCAACTCCCATCATTCGACTTCTAAAAGCCTCCATGTTGAAAGAGCCCAAGTTTGTATCCGCCAACCTACCCAGCTTTGAAGAGAATTTTGACTCCGGCAAGCTAAGTCACCATATTCGACCGAATTTCAACATGAAATTCGAAATTCGTCGAATTTCAAAAAAAGGGTTGAAATTTGTTCAAATTCGACCAAATTCGTCGATCAAATACGGGTGTTCAAAATTCTTATAAAGCAATTGTTTTATTAGGGTTTTTTTTTAGGGATTTTTCGTTATATAACTGACGGCAATGTTTGATATCGAACCACCTCTTTCTCGCGTCTGCAACTCGTCTTTTGTCTGGCGTCTGCAACTCATCTCTTTTTTCGGTGTCTACAACTTGTCTCTGGATTTTGCGTGTCATCTCTCACAGCGTCACTCTCTACTTTGGCGACTCAACTACCAGCAGCGGTCGTCACTTGCATTGGTGTCTGAAGCAGCGGCCGTCACTTGCATCGGAGTCTGAAACAACGGTCGTCACTCTTTGCGTCGGTGTCTGAAGAATCACCTGCGGGCTGCGGCCATCAACTAATTTGTGCTTCAAGTTCGACATCTCCAGCATCAACGTTTCCTCTGCAACTCCTGCAAATCACAGAATTTCAGCCGTAAGTCTTCTCATCGAAGGAGGTAGGAAGTTATTTTATTTTATTTTTAAATTTAGGGTTCAATATTTTTATTTATCGCCTGTAGAAAAATATAGGAAGGATTTTTAATATTATCTAAACTGTATTTAATATTTTTCATTTGTTTTAGTATTTCATATTTTATTATTATTTTATTTTGTATTTAATATTGTGTTTACTTATTATTTATTAATGTGTACAGTTCATTTTTACTATAAGTGTAAAATACTAAAATGTGAATTATATTAATATATTTATATTATTATAGACTTTCAGATATTAATTTTATTACTATTTAGTATTTTTTATTAATATTAAGGGCTTATTAATATTTTAGTATTTTTATTATTTAATATTTTATAGATTTTCGGTGACTGTAAATTATATTTATAAAATTATAGATTTCCAGTTTACTTATTAATATTTAGTGTTTTCATTTTATTTTTTATGTTAATAAAAATATGTTAAATATTTTTATGTTTATTAAAATAAAATTTAGTATTTTTTATTTTGTTTTTAGATTTAAAATAAGAAATCTATATATTTTGTCTCAATGTTGTTTGAAATAAAATTGTGGATGTTTTAACTTTTAAATATTAAATATTATTTTGTCATTCAAACATACAGATTATGGCTCCCCAGAAATCAACTGCAGAAGCATGGAAATATATCACTCGCAATGGTACTGAACTCATATGCAACAAGTGTGAGAAACCTTTTATTGGTAGTTTGACAAGGGCAAGGGACCATTTACTTGGTATTACAAATGATGCAGGAGGAGGTGTTACAGCATGTCCTAAAGTTACCCCAGAAATGAGAGCTGCTTTAGAGAAAGAACAGTCCTCTTCAATTGTAGGAAAGATGAAGAAAGCACAAAAAAAACAGAGAATTGAAGAGGATATTTCTCAATCTAGATTCTCAGCATCTATTATGTCTTCCTCTTCTGGTTTATCCAAACCGGTGAGGGTATCGAAAGAGAGTGGAACATTGAAAAGCTTCTAGAAACCAGTAGAGAAA
Organism: Sequoia sempervirens; assembly: GCA_007258455.2. Taxonomy (NCBI): domain Eukaryota; kingdom Viridiplantae; phylum Streptophyta; class Pinopsida; order Cupressales; family Cupressaceae; genus Sequoia; species Sequoia sempervirens. The sequence goes on along the minus strand of VDFB02285461.1, from coordinate 14,248 downwards.
CATGAGGTGGATGATGCAGTAGCTGATTTGTTTTACACAAGTGCTATTCCATTCAATGTTGCAAGAAGTCCACATTTTCGTAATGCTGTTCACAAAATTGCAGAGTTTGGCAAAGGGTACACTCCCCTAGGTTCAGAGGCTATCAGGACAACTCTTTTGCAAAGGTCAAAAGATAGAGTAACTGATAAACTAGCTACTGTCAAAGCCTCTTGGAGGAAAACAAGTTGCACTATATTGAGTGATGGATGGTCAGATATATCTCAAAGGCCATTGATAAATATTTTTGTGGCTTGTCCTAAGGGTGTTGTGTTCTTGAAAGTGATTGATACCATGAACCACAAGAAAACTTCTGAGTACATTTTTCAAATATTAGAGGAAGCCATTCTTGAAATAGGGGTGGAAAATATGGTTCAAGTGGTAACTGATAGTGCCGCAAATTGTGTGGGAGCTGGGAAGCTGATTGCAGAGAAGTACCCACAAATATATTGGAGCCCATGTGCAGCCCATTGTCTCGATTTGTTGCTTCATAACTTGGCTAAATTCCCATGGGTACATGAAGCTATTCACAGAGGAAGAGCAATTGCAAATTTCATAAGGAATCATCGTCTCACATTGAGTCTTTATAGGCAACATGCATCCAGGGAGTTGTTGAGGCCTTGTGAAACAAGATTTGCTTCATTTTATATCACTTTGAAAAGAGTGGTTGAAAAAAAAACAGCTTTGAGGTCTGTTATTTGTTCCAATGAGTGGGAACACTCAATGCTTTCTAAAGGTCCTAAGGGGAAGAACGTAGAGCAAATCATTATGAATAGCAATTTATGGGAAAGTGCAGCCAAGGTTTTGCTTATAATGCACACTAAAATTATTTTCTATTGATAGAGAAGGTGACACTAAAATTATGGCAGGGCTTTTAGAAGCTACTGAAAAGTATGAATCATATCCATCAATTTCAGCACTAATCAGAAGTCAATTTTGGGTATACAAGAGAGGAGAAGGAATGCTTGGAATGTCAGCAGCCAAATATGACATGACACATGTACCTGCGTATACATGGTGGATGACCTATGGAGCACAAACTCCTAAGCTACAAAGGTTTGCTATTCGAGTTTTGAGTCAGGGAGCAAGTTCGTCAACTTGTGAGAGGAACTGGAGTTGCTTTGACCACATCCATTCCAAAAAGAGGAATAAATTGTTGTCTAGAAAGTTGGGAGATCTTGTCTATGTTTGCAGCAATTTAAAATTGCTCATGAACAAATCAGCAAAGGACTCTTCATCACAACAAATTCTTGAAGACATAGCAGCGCCAGATGCAGATGAGCCTGACTTTGCAGATGAAGAATTGAGTACTGATACAAATGATGATGATTTAGCATCTCAGCCAAGTGCTCTTGATGACTTGGAGCTTTTTTGAAGTTCTAAAGTCTTTACTGTTATTGTACCTTTTTGACAAAAGAACATCTTCACAATCGTGATTTCACATGTTTCTTATGGTTTATATTTTATAAATGTGCCATCTTATTGTAATGATTCAAATCTATTTATCAATGTTAAACTATTTAGAGAATTGTATAGAGATATTGGAATATTCCGAGCCAATTTTTTTGTTTTTTCAAATAACAGATTACAAAGCAGTGCACCCGTTAAGGTTAGAGGAAGAAACCAAAACGTGCAGGAAAGCAACTCTAACCAGAATGGCGCCGATGATGGCGAGCATTGGTCAGAGGATCTAAAACAAACTGCTTATGCTGGAAAAGGAACTCGACGCCAAGTATGTGCTACCCAATCCAATGCGGAGTGAGGGGCGACCATATGACGGAGTGAATACACAACAATGCTTGAAAGATAAATGGTGAGAAATGAAACTACTCAACACCCAGAATGTGCTTGCTAACCCGGAATGGGATAGTAGCAACCATAGGGCGGAGATCTCACTATTACAATAACTTTGAATGAAAATGAGAACACAACTTGATTTAAGCAATAAAGAAATAACTGCCAGTACTACTGTCAGTTTTACAAATAAGGAGCCTTTGCCAGCCAATGTCTTATGAATTTAATGGATCAGCATTACATCATTTGGAATCACCTTTACTTTGAATAGTAATACCAAAACCAAATGCCTTCAAATATCAAGATACAGATTTCTGATTTTTATTACAATCTGCTCATTAAATGTTTAAACCAGCAGTCTAAGGAATTGCTAAAATGCTCATATCTTCCACGAATGATCTCCGATTGACTAGAAATCAAATGCACTAACTCTTAACCAATCACACGCCTATGATGAAACACTGAAAACAGATCTAAAGCCCACATATCAATTATGCACGAATTCCAATGTCACTAAATGGTACGGCCCAGCTGAGAAACTCGACTTGGCTTTAAAAATTCAATTCACAACCTTAAAATCTGCAATTTGAAGCATAGGGACGCCTAAGGCTAACACAGACAATGAGCTAATACCCACAATGATATTTTTGGTATTTTATGATTTATGAACCAAACATGCAATCTGCTGTCTAGAAACAATGCAATAAGCTGAAACAATTAAATGCTAACTTCGAATCTAACTATGCAATGAGCTGAGAACAAACACACTAAATGCAACTCACAGTACAATGATTCACCACTAGATGTTGTCTTCCAAACACGAAGTGATGCCCAAGCTAGGAGGCCTTCATTCCTCGAAGCAGTCCCAGAGCCAATCCGGCAGCATAACAGTATAGTCGTCCAAAGATGAAGAAATGATGCACTAAGACTCCTCTTTATAATTTCTTCCGTTGACTTCGCAAAACCCTAAAATCTGTTTTTAGGTCAAAACCCACTCTCCTCAATGATGGGCGTACTTTTGCCTTCAAGCTTTTGATTTGATATTTTTGAATAAATATCATACTTTAATTAATGCGCCCAACATTAGCTTGCTCAGACTTTAGAAATTATTAAAATATTCATTAATGAGGCGCCACCCTCAAATGACCACCTTTTTAAAACAACCTTAAGTCATTAACTCTAAGCCAAGGGTCAACGTTAAAATATAATAATTAAAACGTGACTTTTAATTTAAATGACTTAACTTATTTCTCCGAAAGTGCCCTGAAGCCAATACTGATGAAGTCAACTGATCAATCTGAAGCCAGAAGTCAACCAACCTGAGCTCATCTGGAAAGCTGCCAAAAATAGAATTTACTAAAAATAGTAAATTCCAAAAAGTGCTCTGAATGCCGAGATGATCATACCACTGCGAAGCCCTCTGAAAACCCAGAAGGAATCTGCCATTGAATCCACCATCTCTGAGCAATGACCTCCTCAAAATTAGGAAACCCTAATTTTAACTTCCGACTAGCCTTCGGGTTCCCAAAGAAAGGCCAACGGTCATGGAAATGTCAGGCTTGAGAAGGGGACATTACAGTCCGCCCTCCCCAAGATTGCTTGTCCTCAAGCAATCGCAAACTAGGATGCTGCAATATCTCATCACTTTCCCAAGTTGCATCCTCCATAGGCAGGTTCTTCCACTTTACCAAACATTCTCTGATAGTTCTATTCCTCAAGCGCTGAACGCTCGACATCAAGTATCTCCTCGGGAACTAGAACCAACTGTCCTTCTTCATCCAACGGTGGCAACTGTGAAGAAGCAATCACATTGTGTCCAAGTGCCTTCTTGAGGCGAGACACGTGGAAGACGTTATGCACCTTGCTATCTAAAGGTAGCTCTAATTCATAAGCTACTGCCCCAACCTTTCTGATGACCCTAAATGGCCCATAGAAGCGAGGTTTGAGCTTCTCAACTCCACTCTTCTTGAGAGTTGACTGTCTATAAGGTTGTAAACGGAGATAGACCATATCCCCAACCTCAAAAGAATGCTCTACACGCTTCTGATCAGCATACAACTTCTGCTGATTTTGTGCAATCTGCAAATTATCCTTCAAGGATCTCATTATGTCTTGACTATGCTGCAACAAATCCTTGGCTAATGGTGCTTTGCTGTCACCAAACACCAAATCTGCAAAGCTGGGTGCTTCATACCCATAAAGTGCCAAGAAAGGAGACATTTTGATTGACATATGGAAGGTAGAGTTGTAGCAGTACTCGCCTATATGCAGCCACTTAACCCAAGCTTTCTGCTGTTCGGACACATAATTTCTCAAGTAGCCTTCCAACCACTTGTTCACCACTTATGTTTGCCCATCAGTTTGGGGGTGATAACTCGTGCTTGGAGTGAGCACAGTACCACTCATTCTGAAAACTTCCTGCCAAAAGGTACTTAGGAACTTGCTGTCCCTATCACTTACAATATTCTTTGGCAACCCATGCAGCCTAAACACTTCTCGAAAGAACAAATCTGCAACTTGGGCTGCAGAGAAAGTGCTGGTAATGGCAAAGAAATGAGCAAATTTGGTAATCTGTCGACAACCACGTAAATACAATCCTTCCCTTGGGCCTTGGGCAACCCCGTGATGAAATCCATCGAAATACTCTCCCATTTTTGATTGGGAATTGGAAGTGGTTGCAGCAAACCGGCTGGCAATGTATGCTCATTTTTATTTGCTTGACAAACAGGACATTCCTGAATGTAGCGTTGAACCTCTCTCTTCAAACCTTTCCAAGAAAACCTTTCTCGGATCTGCCTATAGGTCTTGAAAAAGCCTTGGTGACCAGCAACTGGAATGTCATGAAAATTCAAAAGAATCTTCTTCTTGAGCTTAGAATCAACCACTAGAAAGATTCTTCCCTTATAACGGATCAATCCCTCAACCACCTGGTACCTTTCATCATGGAAAGTACCTTCCAGAATGCTGGTTGCAAACTGATTTTTTGCATAATCAGCAAGCAACATGTCTCTCCAATCTGCAGTAAGCTCACACAACGAGCTAAGATGAGGCCTTCTGGAGAGAGCATCGGCCACGACATTATTTTTCCCTTTGACATATTCAATGTCAAAGTCGTAAGCTTGAAGCTTACTCACCCATTTCTGTTGCCTCTCATTTAGATCCTTCCGGTGCATAAAATGCTTGAGGCTATTGTGGTCAATCTTAACCACGAATTTGTTCCCCACCAAGTACTGCCTGAACTTGGCTAATGCATGCATAATGGCAAGCATTTCTTTATCATAGATTGAGTATGTCCTCTCAACACCCCGTAACTTTCTGCTTTCAAACACGATAGGGTGTTTGTCTTGCATCAAGACAGCCCCCACTCCTTCACCTGATGCATCACATTGCAGCTCGAATGGCTTGGAGAAATCCGGGATAGCCAGGACTGGGCACGAACTCATGATCTTCTTAAATTTATCAAAAACAATTTGAGCCTTTTCTGACCAAGCAAAGGCCCCCTTTTTGGTGAGATCAGTAAGGGGAGCAGCATTCTGTGAATACCCCTTTACGAATCTCCGATAAAAACCACAAAGGCCCAAAAAACCTTTCAACTGAGTCAAGCTCTCAGGAGGTGGCCAATCAACTACTGCTTTGATTTTTTCCGGATCCACCTTCACTCCCTCAGCACTGATTATGTGGCCAAGGTACAGTAACTCCACCATTCCAAATTCACATTTGGAAGCTTTTGCAAATAAGCTCTCAGATTCCATGATACTAAGCACTTCCTCCAAGTGCTTGAGGTGATCCTCCCAAGTCTTGCTGTAAATCAGAATATCATCAAAAAAAATCAACACAAACCGCCTTAACTGATTCTGAAACACACGGTTCATGCAAGACTGAAAGGTGGCCGGTGCATTAGTCAACCCAAAGGGCATGACTAAGAATTCGAAATGGCCATAGTGACATCTGAACGCTGTCTTCTCCACATCAGATCCCCTCATCCGAATCTGATGGTAACCCGATCTCAAGTCGATCTTCGAGAAGAACTTGGCCCCATGTAGCTCATCAATGAGCTCATCTATCCTGGGAATGGGGTATCTATTTTTGATGGTGCTTTGGTTCAAAGCACGATAGTCCACGCACATGCGCATGGTACCATCCTTCTTCTTCACAAGAACCACTGCAGATGCAAAAGGGCTCTTGCTTGGGCGTATGAAACCCATCTCCAAAAGTTCCCGAATATTCTTCTCGATCTCATCCTTTTGCCTCTTCGGATACCGATATGGAGTTGTGATCACCGGTTTAGCTCCTTCCTTGAGCTCGATGATGTGTTTTGAACCCCGTTCAAGTGGTGGTCCAGGAGGCAAATCTGCAAAGACTTTGCTCTTCTTTGTGAGTAGTGACTGGATATCAGGAGGTTGGTCACGTTTAGTCTCAACAGGACTAGTAGGAAGTATCATGCATTCGGCAATCCACTCAGCTTGATCGTGACGGATCAGCTTTGCCATTCTTTTGAATGACACTACTCGAGGACCCCCATTGGACATGCCTCTCAAAACTATCTTCTTCCCATCTGATTGGAACTTCAACTCCATAGTCTGCAGATTCAAAGAGATCTCTCCAAGAGATCGCAGCCATTGAATGCCTAGAACGGCATCAGTATCCCCAATGTGAACTACATAGAAGTCATCCTTGACTTCGTAGTTGCCCAACTGCATGGTCATGTTAGATATTTTCTTGGTGCAAGTAATATGAAATCCATCGGCAACCATGACCTTGAATCCTTCGAACTCCTTTGTTTGCAGCCCCTTCTTGGCTACCACAACTTCATCAATGAAGTTATGAGTTGCTCCAGTATCGATCAAAGCAACGATTCGCTGCCCTTTGACCATCCTACGAACCTTGAATGATTCATTTCTTTGAAAACTGGAAAGTTGAGCTAAAACTCCACCACTTCCCTTCTCATCTCCGGACTCTTCTGGAGCTCTATCTTCTTCATTTCCTTCAAAATCAGATTGCTGGTCGGAAAAATCAGAACTACTTTCCCCAGCAGAATAGTACTCAATCTGATTGAACTTGACCCCTTTAGGGCAAACATGGTCTTGAGACCATTTTTCCTGACACCGAAAACACAACCCTTTTCTTCTGAGTTCATTCAGGGTTTCTTGATCCAACCTAGTGACATGTGGATTGCGATTCTTGAACTCCTTGTTCTGAGGTCTCAAATGATTTTTATGCTGAGGCCTTTTTCCTTTATCCCTTTTCTGAAAGGGGGAGTTTGACTGAAATTTCGCCTTAGGAGCAGCCCACTCCATGTTTCTTGCCTTTTTCATGGCCTCTTGCAGTGTTGGAGGATCAAAGGCTTTAATCCAACCCTTGAGGGGTTCTGTCAACCCTTCACTAAAAAGAATCACCAATCTCCTTTCCGTGATTCCAGTCACCATGACTGAGAGTCTCTGAAACTCCGCGATGTAGGCTTCAACTGTGCCATACTGTCTCAATTGAGCAAGCTCCCTGAAATGGATCTCAGGATCTTTTTTCTCAAACCTTTCGATGAGCCTAGTGGTGAACTCATCATAAGTTGTGATAGACCGATGACCCAGAGTAACGAGGCCATGGTACCACCACTCGTGCGCCACCCCATCAAGGTGTAGCGTAGCGAACTTGATCGCTTCTTCTTCCGCCATTGGTCTGAGAGCTAGATAGTTATCCAGCTTTTGAATCCAAGCTCGGGCTGAACTTGTATCACTCCCATCAAAATGAGGAAGTATAACTTTGTTGACAGCTTGGTATAAGTCTCCTTGATTTGATGGCCTTCTTTGATCAAAGTTTCTTCCTTGCCCTTTGTTCTTCCTCTTATGATCCATGAAATCATTGAAGGACATGTCCATTCTGATGTCGACAGGTAGAGAGTCATACTCTGTACGGCCAACCCTCAACTGCTCCACGAATGAAGCATTCTCTTCAGGCTCTGGCTGATTGACTACAGGAGCTAGAAAAGTGGGCTTGAATGGTCTGGAAGAGATGTAACTATTGTGTGACACTGTCCGGGCTGCATGCTCATCATGCTGGTTGGAAGCACTATGCTCCCCTCTGTGGCCTGAGTTGTTCTGTGGAACATTATTCTGTCCCATTCTCCCCATCATGAAAGATACCATGTCCATCAAGGCATCCATCTTTTTGCCAAACTCCTTCCCGGGACTCGTAGATCTCTCTCTTCCTTTTCCACTGTCATCTCTGTTGCCAGAACTTCTTTCACCGCCACCAAGAATCCTTTCATTTCGTTCATTATCCCCCATTTCTGTTTCTTGTGAAGGCTCCCAATTAGCCCTCAAGATCTCTGATGCTGTTTGACCTTCTGGAGGTTGATACAACTGTGTCTGAACTGTATCCCTCTTGTATACTCTTGCCAAATACCTCTGTTCTCTGTCACTCATAGAAGGCTGATTTCACAGGATGGCAGGATGCGTGGCTCTGATACCACTGGAATATTCCGAGCCAATTTTTTTGTTTTTTCAAATAATAGATTACAAAGCAGTGCACCCGTTAAGGTTAGAGGAAGAAACCAAAACGTGCAGGAAAGCAACTCTAACCAGAATGGCGCCGATGATGGCGAGCATTGGTCAGAGGATCTAAAACAAACTGCTTATGCTGGAAAAGGAACTCGACGCCAAGTATGTGCTACCCAATCCAATACGGAGTGAGGGGCGACCATATGACGGAGTGAATACAAAACAATGCTTGAAAGATAAATGCTGAGAAATGAAACTACTCAACACCCAGAATGTGCTTGCTAACCCGGAATGGGATAGTAGCGACCATAGGGCGGAGATCTCACTATTACGATAACTTTGAATGAAAATGAGAACACAACCTGATTTAAGCAATAAAGAAATAACTGCCAGTACTACTGTCAGTTTTACAAATAAGGAGCCTTTGCCAGCCAATGTCTTATGAATTTAATGGATCAGCATTACATCATTTGGAATCACCTTTACTTTGAATAGTAATACCAAAACCAAATGCCTTCAAATATCAAGATACAGATTTCTGATTTTTATTACAATCTGCTCATTAAATGTTTAAACTAGCAGTCTAAGGAATTGCTAAAATGCTCATATCTTCCACGAATGATCTCCGATTGACTAGAAATCAAATGCACTAACTCTTAACCAATCACACGCCTATGATGAAACACTGAAAACAGATCTAAAGCCCACATATCAATTATGCACGAATTCCAATGTCACTAAATGGTACGGCCCAGCTGAGAAACTCGACTTGGCTTTAAAAATTCAATTCACAACCTTAAAATCTGCAATTTGAAGCATAGGGACGCCTAAGGCTAACACAGACAATGAGCTAATACCCACAATGATATTTTTGGTATTTTATGATTTATGAACCAAACATGCAATCTGCTGTCTAGGAACAATGCAATAAGCTGAAACAATTAAATGCTAACTTCGAATCTAACTATGCAATGAGCTGAGAACAAACACACTAAATGCAACTCACAGTACAGTGATTCAGCACTAGATGTTGTCTTCCAAACACGAAGTGATGCCCAAGCTAGGAGGCCTTCATTCCTCGAAGCAGACCCAGAGCCAATCCGGCAGCATAACAATATAGTCGTCCAAAGATGATGAAATGATGCACTAAGACTCCTCTTTATAATTTCTTCCGTTGACTTCGCAAAACCCTAAAATCTGTTTTTAGGTCAAAACCCACTCTCCTCAATGATGGGCGTACTTTTGCCTTCAAGCTTTTGATTTGATATTTTTGAATAAATATCATACTTTAATTAATGCGCCCAACATTAGCTTGCTCAGACTTTAGAAATTATTAAAATATTCATTAATGAGGCGCCACCCTCAAATGACCACCTTTTTAAAACAACCTTAAGTCATTAACTCTAAGCCAAGGGTCAACGTTAAAATATAATAATTAAAACGTGACTTTTTAATTTAAATGACTTAACTTATTTCTCCGAAAGTGCCCTGAAGCCAATACTGATGAAGTCAACTGATCAATCTGAAGCCGGAAGTCAACCAACCTGAGCTCATCTGGAAAGCTGCCAAAAATAGAATTTACTAAAAATAGTAAATTCCAAAAAGTGCTCTGATTGCCGAGATGATCATACCACTGCGAAGCCCTCTGAAAACCCAGAAGGAATCTGCCATTGAATCCACCATCTCTGAGCAATGACCTCCTCAAAATTAGGAAACCCTAATTTAATCTTCCGACTAGCCTTCGGGTTCCCAAAGAAAGGCCAACGGTCACTGGAAATGTCAGGCTTGAGAAGGGGACATTACAGATATTACTTATATTTATAAAAATAAATAAAAAATTTACATAAGGCGAATTTAATTCGAATTTTATACTTTTCGAATTTTTTCCTTGTCGAATTTCATTCGAATTTGAATGTTGTCAAACTCGAATTTGAATTCGAACCTGGTGACTTAGCCGGCAGGAATGACTTTCTCAGCTTCTTGATAACAGCCTACCTGGACGCATTTGCTTTGTTGGACTCAGCATTATTATCTTTGCCAGTTGCTCTTACTTCAGCCATTCTACAAAAACAACAAATAGTCATTAGCAATTTAACTTAGAAAAATAGAATCACATTGGGGCTGTCAGTCGACTTTTGAAAAATGAGAAGCTTCAGCACTGAATTCCATCTTCAAACCTCAACTCCCTTGCAGCAACTTTGAACTTTCAATGCTTAGAAAATTTTCCAAGCAAGCCTCAGCAACTTCAACACTTAGAGAAAATCGGCTAACTTAGCTTCAGCAACTTCTTAGCCTTAAACTTATTCACTCTCAGAGTTCGACTTCAGCTGCAACATTCTCACAACTAGAGCCCAAGTTCGCACCTCTTCACCAAGTCTCGGCTTGCACTGCAATCTTCTTCTGCTTCAAATTGAACTTCTTCATCTGATAGAGAAAAATGAAACAACTTCCCAGCTCATATAGCTAAGTCGAATTCAAGAAGGAGCCAATTTTAGCCAGTTCATTAAATTTCCACTACTCCACTACAGGAATTCGAATTTCCCTCCTTAGGCAGCTGCAACACTTGTCATTCGGCATCTAGAATATTTGACCTCCTAGAATTTCAAGAAGATTCACTTCACTGGTCAAGGCGTACTTAGCATTTTTAAAAGTATTAACTTCAACTGCATCTTTAAGAAATTCATTTCATTAGCTAAAGTGTTAACAACTTTGATTTTATTCATCTCTGACCCAAGAAGATTATTTTCACGAAGGATTTGATCGAAATCATCTAGTCATTCAACTTCAAATTCACCATCCAAGGCATTTTATTTTCAAAAATATCTTTTATTCCTTGCCTTGAAAAAATTTCAAATTTTTACTTAGGAAAAATCATCAATCAGGTGTCCATGAAAAATCTTCATCTTGAAGGCCTTGGCGAAGTGTGGAAGACTTTAAAATCAATTCCTCATTGAAGACATCCAGTACCCAGATGAAAATTCCCTTCAAAAAGCGTCGAATCCATGGGTCTACAAACGAAGGGGTACTTTTAATTTTTGAATTTTAACCTTAGAAAAATATTTTATTCAAAATTTATTCTTCATTCCTCATCTCTAGGTGTATTTTCTTGCTTGGCCTTGGAAATTTTTTATCATCCTCGTGAAGCTGGAGTATCCTGACTCATCAACTGCCAACTTTATCCATGTCTCAAGAAAATTTCATCACTCCTGCAAGCCTAGGCGTATTTTCTCTAGAGATGAAATTTTAATACTTAGAAAATTTTAAATCTTATCATCACCAACTTGGGCGCATTTGAGGGATCCAGAGGGAAAACTTGAATTTTGTCTTAGAGAATTTTCCTCCATTCATCTTTCTCTAGTCATGGCGCATTTTACATGTCAAGGTGGAATAGTAATCAACACTTAGAATATTTTCCTTTTAGAAAGCCACCACCTCCAACATCTTTGGGCGCATTTAGCATATGGAGGAGGATTTAACTCCCAACGCCTTAGTTTATGCCTTTACCTTGCTTCTAACATGGGCGCATTCAAAGGGTGGAGGAGGAAGTCAACACGTTTTGTCTTTTTCCTAGCTCATATGGGCGCATTTCACATGTCATGAGGGATTTAACTTCCAACGCCTTTTTACTTGCCTTGACTCCTCTTCTAGCATGGGTGCATTTTGGGGGTGGTGAAAGATTTAACTTACACTTAGAAATTTTCTCACCCTCTTTCTCTTCTTTGGCGCATTTAGGGGGGCGAGGAGGATAAGCTTCAACACTTAGAAACTTTTTCATCCTATTTCTCCTTGAGGGTGCATTTAGGGGGGTGAGCAGGACAAACTTCAAACTTAGAAATTTCTCATGGCTTCTTCCAGCTGAGGGCGCATTTTGGGGTAGAAGGATTTAACTCCAGACTTAGAATCTTTTCATCACCATCCCTCCTTCCTTGGGCGCATTCTAGGGGATGAGAAGGATAAACTTCAACACTTAGAAACTTTTTCATCCTATTTCTGCTTGAGGGCGCATTTTGAGGGTGGAGGAGGATGTTTTCATGCCTTAGAAACTTTTTCAGCTTGCTCACCCCTGATTTACTATATTTAGTAAGCCCTCTGATTTTCACCCTTCTGAAGCTTGGATTGATATGAAATTTTAAGCACAAGATCCTCATGACCTAATTAAGTTGTTCACACTGTCGCCTCAAGCTGACTTGCTATTTATAGCATGTTTCTGAAGGTGTTTTACTATTTATAGCAACTGCTTGATTTCATGACCTCCACAACTCCGTTTGACTTGAAAATTGAATGTCGTGACCCTCATCAGTAGACTTGCCCATTCACACTGGCGCCTGCTGCTGAATTACTAGTTATAGCCTGTTTCAGGAGTGCCTTACTATAAATAGTAAGTGCTCTGATTGCCTTCAAATTTTACCAGTGAATAGCTTGAAAGATACTGATCGCAGTGGGATACACCGGTTTTCGAAAATTCTGGCATTTTACCCCTCATTTTGGGCCCCGAATCTCGAAACCCTAATTTAACTTGCATGTCGATCAAATGACCTCCGTTTGACCCCGTTTCTGTTGCACTTTGCTCTGTTTGTGATACTGATGTGTTGGGCAACTGTAGGAATGGACCTACTAAAAATAGTAAGTCTTTGAAAAGTGATCATCTCGCCTTGCATGTCACATCACTGCATAGCTCTTGAAAAAGCCATAAAGAATAACCTAACATGCACTGAAAAGTCTTGCATGCAAACCCTAAAAATAGCCTCTAAAGACAGCTCCTGAAAAAGTCCTGATCCTGGTTTGCATGTTATACCACTGCGAAGCTTTCGAAAAACCCACAAGGAATGTCCAGACATGCGTAGAAAATTATTCAAGGCATGAAAATTATTATCACACCCTTTGAAGATTGCACCCACTTTGTGTAGTTGTCCCAGGGAGGCGAAGCAAAGCATGGTTATTCATTTCACCTAATCTTTACTGTCTCTTGAATTCCTAGGAGTAGATTAGAACCTCTAAACCCTTATCCTTTTTACACTTTTTTTGAAATCCCAAACAGAAAGTCCCAACAAAAGAAGCACTTAATGATAAATTTGTCTAAGTCCCGAACTTGTGAGAAATTCCTTAACGTAAGTCCCTTTGTGTATTACCAACATATCACAACGCCCATTGAACTTATCCACACGTCAAGACCTGAGAAAAGAAACCTTGGAATCACCATATGATCTTCTCGCAATCTTAACATACGCAGTGATTTTGTTCAAGAGAGGATAGAGTGTCTTTGGACATTTTATTCTATGTGTTTTGTGGATTATAAAACGTACACCAACAGGGCTGTATAGGAGTTTGCCTCAGTCAAACCCTCGTTTTGGTGTTCCCACCTCCACGGACAGCCAGATAGATATAGAGAAATAAAGTAGGCGATGAGTAATAAAAGCAAACCCCGCTCAATGAGGAGAACGCATATCACAAAATATAGGTGATAAAAGCAATCCTAACTCGAGGAGGAAAACCCATATCACAAAATATAGATGCAATGGATAGAGGAATGTGTGAAATCCCACGATGCTCGCAAGCACAAGGCAAGGGAGATATCAGCTGCAAGGCTTAAGGAAGCCAAAGAGGGAAAGGACAAGAGAGAGGGCTATGAGAGCCAAGAGAGCTGCAAAGAGCATTGTAAGGGCTTACGAGCTTGAAGGTGTTGCAAAGAGAGCTGCTAAGAGAACTTGAAAGTGTTGTGGAAGGCTATAGAGAGCTATGAAAGCAAGGGAAAGAGGGGAGAATGTCCAAGACAGAAGCCAAGAAGGAGAAGAAAGCCAAATGAATTGAAAGGACAGCTTTTAAAGAGGGAAAAGAGGCTTCCTGAGTGGTTCCAAGGCGTCTCGGGTCGTTACTATTGACAAAAGTAGTTGACAAGTGGCAAACATGCTAAAAAACGCTCGTTT
>VDFB02285460.1:0-32422 GCA_007258455.2 Sequoia sempervirens | reverse complement strand
ATTTAGTAGTTAATGCCTATCAAAAACCAATTTTCAAATGTTAACTGGCCAACAACGCCCGAGGGTTTTCATTGTTGGATCTTTTATTGCATTTTTTAATTATTTATTTCATTTCATTTTATTATGTTTAACATTTTGAAAAGTACCTAAAAGGTACTAAGAGAGGCCACATAAACCTTGTCAAGTAGATGGAGTTCCTTAGGCAGATTCGAAAGAAACTCTTCCTTGGAGAGAGGCTTCTTGTACAAATTTAACCGATGACCATTGATGACTAAAGCCATGTGATCAAAGTCCACTGCATGGAGCTTGACAGCCCCGTTGTCATAGACCATCTCAATTTCATAGGGCCTGAGCCACTGAGTGTGGAACTTTCCCTTAAAATCCTAAAAACAAGAATCATACAAGAGTGCCCAATCACCTGGTTGAAATAACAGTTGTCAAATGAAATGATCATTCCAGAGAGCACGTAAATTTTGGATAATCTCTGCATGGAAGAGTGCTTGTTGGCGGAGTTCATCTAATGAGTGGAGCTATGCAATTCATTCTTTCTATGCAACAAACAAGTTCATACCCATCTAGAGTGCGGTACGAAAAGTTTTTACCTCAAATTCAATAGGGAGAACATCCCTCTTACCGTAGAAAAGATTGTAGGGTGTCAAACTAGTGGTAGTTTTCAATGTAGTGCGGTAGGCCCACACAATTTCAGGAAGTCGCGCATCCCAATCCTTCTTGTGGAGAGCAACTGTCTTGGTAAGAATGTTCTTGAGCTCTTAGTTGGTGACTTCGACCTAACCATTAGCTTGGGGATGGTAAGGTGAAGAATTGCAATGTCGAATCTCATATTCATGAACCAAAGCAAAAATGAGGTCAAATGTGAATTGTGGACCCTGATCTGTAACTATCTCACGTGGAACACCAAATTGGGTAAAAATCCCAGAATAGAGGAATTCAGGTACCTTGGTGTCCCTGGCATGCTTTAAAGCAACAACTTCAACCCATTTTGTTACATAATATGTACATACAAGGATATATTCCTTGTTCTAAGATGACGGGTTGACAGGTCCAACAAAATCAAGCCCTCATTTTTCAAAAGGCTCGATGGACAATTGAGGATGCAGAGGAATTTCATCTAAGCGTGTGGGGTGGCCCATATGCTGACATTTTTCGCAGTGTTGAACACATCATTTACAATCTTTGTGGAGTGTGGGCCAATAGTAGCCTGTAGTTAAGATCTTTTGAGTAGTCCTCTGAGTGGCAAAATGTACTTCATAGGGTTTTGTATGGTATGTGTGAAGTATGTCGAAGATATCGTCCTTAGGCACACATTGGCACATGATATTATCAAGGCCACGATGGAAGAGCAATCCATCGATCCATGTGTAATCATCGCTGAGTCCAACCAACTTTCGATGTTCCCTCGAAGAGAAATGAGGTGGGAACTTGCAAGTGACCAAGTAGTTTTCCATGTCAGTGCAACACAAACTCTTTGCTAATATGGAAAAGATATGTTCATCTGGAAAGGTGTCATCAAATGGAACTAGTTCATCATCTTTCTGTTGTAACCTGGACAAAAATTCTGCAACCACATTCTCACAACCAGGCTTATCAAGTATAGTGATGCCAAATTCTTGAAGTAACAGTAACCATCTAATAACTATACCAGTTACAACAGGTTTATTCATTAGAAATTGAATTGTATCAAATGATCAGTATGAACAAACACTTTATATTCAGTAATATAATGACAAAACTTATTAATTGCATAAACAACAACTAAGAACTCCTTTTCAATTACCGTATAATTTACCTAAGCTCCTATGAAATTCTTGTTGATATAGTAAATGGAGTAGAAGAGATTATCTTCCTTCTACCCAAGGACGACCGCATGGAACAATCTGAGGCATCATTGTGAATATGAAAAGGTAGTTCCTAGTTTGGACCTCTAAGTACTGGTGTGGTGACAAGCTTGTTCTTGATGGTTTCAAAAGCTTCTTGACATTCTAGTGTCTAGCAGAAAATGACATCTTTTGCTAGCAAAGCAAACAAGGGGGAGGCAATTTTACTAAAATTTTGGATAAACCTCCTATAGTACCTTGCATGGCCTAGAAAACAATGCACATCCTTTTGGCTAGTGGGTGTAGGAAAGTCCTAAATAATTTGTATCTTTTTGGGATCAACTTGAATACCCTTAGTAGAAATATAATGACCAAGTACTATCCCTTCTGTCATAAGCATATGGCATTTTTCATGACTCAATGATAAATTAGTTTCTATATAACACCTAAGTACCTTTTCTAAAAAAAAATTAGCCTCTTCATAAGTATTACCATGGATAGTAAAATAGTCCATATACACCTCAACATAATCATTTACAAGATCCGCAAAAAATGCTCAAAACTGCCCTTTGAAAAGTAGCAGGGGCATTACATAAACCAAACAAAAAAATGTTGTAAGAAAAAGTGCCCCAAGGACAAGTAAAAGTAGTTTTTTCCTGATCCTCAGGTGCTATGTGAATCTGGTTGTATTCACTGAACCCATCCAGAAAAGAGAAAAACTTCTTACCTACAAGAGTGTCCAACACTTGATCAATAAATGGTAATGGAAAGTGATCCTTTTTAGTAGGTTTATTTAGTGCTCTATAATCAACACAAATTCTCCGCTTACCATTTTTATTGGGAACCATAACTAGATGAGAGACCCACTGACTATATGAAATAGGATATATATAAACCCCACATTTAACAATTTTTGTAACTCCTCTTTATCTGTTTCACGCAAGACGGGGTTGAGTCGTCTTTGTGGTTGCCTAATTGGACAACTACCTTTCTCAATGTAAATATGGTGGGTGCAGGTGTTAGGGTGAATTCCACACATGTCTTGGTATTCCCAAGCAAATGCATCTTTATTTGTTCTAAGCATGACAATAAGGTCTTGGATTTGTTCAGTGATTAATTATGGATTAATATTAAGTGTGCGATTAGGAAAAATTTCTATAGCTTCTGATTGTGTTGGTGAATTAATGGCTAGTACTTAGGAAGTGGATGCCATATCATTAGAATTTCCAGGGGATAAAAATGAACTATACAAATAATTACGAGGTAGCAACTAATGTAATGTGACAAAGTGTTGAACAAATCATGAGCTACCTACCAATGGAAAGTTTCCAAAAGGACATTGAGTGTTTACACCTTAATGGAGAACCATGCTTTCAAAAATTTCATTAAATGTATACCTATTTTGAAGGAAATTAACAAGAATACTATCTCCAGTGGGTTCTTCAATATCTAATGCTTGATCAATTGTCAAGATTGGCTATGACTCGTCTAAGTCACTATCAATGCAAACTGGATCCTCCATCTCCAACAAGGGTTGCGTTGGCGGGTATAGAGTCAACTATTTCTTGTGCTCATCATTATAAATGACCATTTTTCTCGATCGACAATTGATGAATGCAACTGCAACCGCCAACCAAGGTCATCCCAAAATCAAGGGGTATCCCCCCAGCTTAATCTTCAACTGCAAAATCACAAATTCAGTTGGGTATTCCCACGAATCAATAGAAAGGATTACATCTTCAATCATACCCTCTAGTCTAACCAAAGATAAGTCTACCATTTGAAGAACTATTGGAGTAGGTCTAAGTCCCTCTAGTGATAATCTTTCCTTTGTTTCATTTGTCATAACATTAATTGCAACACCCAAATCAACAATGGTATTAGGAATACTTACTTTACCAATAGATACCTTAATGACAGGGCTCCCTGGATCCGAGTAATTCAGAATGGTTATGTTCCCGAGCATAAGGTCTACCAACTGTCTGATAACTTAGATGGTCTTCGGGTGTTGCTTCTTCTTTTGCCTCTGAGTACATAGATCCTGAATTGTTTTTGTATAGAAGGGAATGTCCTTGATAGCCTGCAACAAAGGAATCTTGATATTAACATTATGTAACTCATTAACAAAATCAAACTCAAGTTGAGAGACTTCCCTTTGTATTGTTTCAGACTAAAATCATTCGGGAAAGGGGGTTCTTTGACTGGATCTGCTTTAGATTCCTCATTGATTTATGTAATGGTGGGCCCCTAAAGAGCCTTTCCCAATCTTAATTGAACTCCATCTAATTCTACTGTGTTTATAGGATAAGTGGAGTAACTTGTTGCCTCATTATTATATATGGGTTGTGTGGCCTTATTATTGGGATTTGGGTTCGGTTGGGCTGGCATTGGTGTAGGCTTCAGTGGTTGTGTTGGATTGGTTGGTTGAGCAGATGATGATGGTATGACTGAAAGAAATTGTTGTGATTGTTGGTATGGGTTGATCATGGGAGGAGGTGGAAACTGCAGTTGTGACGGATATGTTTGTGGGTGTGGTGAAAGTTGTGGCGATTGTGGCCTCCAAGCTTGTTGCCATGACTGTGAAGCATACTGATATTGTGACATCCATTGAGGGTACGATGGGGGTTGTTGCCAACCCCCATACCATCTAGGTTGGTTTGAAAAAGAATTGGGTTGGCTAGGTCTCGAAGCAAGATAATCATTCATCATGCTAGGGTGCATTACTCAAGGTGGAAAAGGCCACCTAGGGGCCATGTAGTAGACCGGTTCCTTAGAATATTCCATATCAGGCACACCTACAGGAAGATGCCTTAAGGTAGAACTCCTACTGACTTCTTCTAAGGATGAAATGTTTGTCCTATTGTAAGGGCAATCCTCACTACCATGTTTCTTGTGATAATTTAAACAAAACACAGCCAAGGCCTTTTTGGCTTCCTCTTGCTTCCTACGGGTATAAAGAGTGTTTATCTGTTTACCCATATGATTTAATAAATCAGTTTTAAGATCCTTAAGTAAATTTCCTATTTCACGCTTTGTTATACCTGTTGCATTACCTGAAGCATAAGGCTTTCTTGCATAGTTCCTTCCTGAACGCTGAGACCTTGAATAATTCTTGCAAATGTCACAAATATCGTCAAAGCTCATTTTAGAAATGTTCCCTTTATCTATTAAATTTAATGCTTCCATAGTATCATCTCTTAATGCCTCTAAGAAACAACATTTTAACAACATCATCATTTAGCCCTTGTTAGCGAGATCGTTGAAGATTGAACATGAAGCATTTGAGGTAGTCCTCCACGGACTCATCTTCCTTTTGTGTCATGCGGAAGATTTCATCCCAAACCTCCTTTATTTTGCAATACTCCTGGTACTTGGTCAGGAATAACTCCTTCATACTTCCCATGTCTTGATATTTATGAGGTTCATGAACCAATGCAATGATGCATCTTTCAATGTGGCTAGGAACAATTTGAGCTTCTGCGCATCACTTTGGTAATCATAACTGTGGCACAACAACACATAAAATTCAAACAAAAACATGTCAGGATCCTCAATCGGAAGACCACGAAAGACAGGAAAAGTGGAATGAGGAATGTTCTTCATAGGGGCATCTTCTTTGGGATGCATGATTGGAAACTCAAAGGTAACCAAATTGCTGTTGGTCAATGCCCTATTGTTGTTGTTGATGATGATGTTTTTATTGTTGTTATTATTGTTGTTGTTGTTGGGGTCCATGACGTCTAGTGCCCAAGGGGTAAAGTGGGTTCTAAATGGCTCTTGGGTTTCTGAGAATGGACCAACTTCCGGTTTGTAAGATTCCCGAAAGATCTTTTCAAACTTTCTTCATAATATTTTAGAAGAACTTGGATGAGTACTTGCAGGTGTCTCAACAGTAGTAGATTCTATGGCACACTTCTCAATATCAAGTTCGGGTAACTCTAATGATTGCAATTTAGTTTTCAATTCCTCTTGAGTTGAGCTACTTCCTGCAATGGATGGCTTTGACCTATTTTATAATTCTTTGGGTTGTGTTCCCTCAACAAATTTTTTTGATTCAGATTTCTTGGATTGTGAACTACTTCCCTTTTCTTTTCTAACGAATCTTCCTCTACTATCACTACTATGATTCATGCACCTAAATGACTTACAACAACACAAATCAAGAGTATTAACCTTAACAAGGTCAACAATTGTATAGGCTTTCCTCTTGACGTACTGGTCCTAACTTAGCTTGCTATGATTTCAGGCCTTTAATATCTTTCCTCGACAACGGTGCCAAAATGATTGGATTAAATTATGGTTGATACTTTGGGCATAACTATCCTTGTAATTCTATTTTGAATGGGTTGAGATTAATCTTTGGGAATTGTGCAAATTCCTCAGTTTACTCCTCGATGTCAATCTAGGAGCATAGGCTTGTGAAAGATATTGGGGCTATCTGCCTAAGGGATGAACCTAGAAAGCTAGGTGGGAATTGATGCAACTACATAAAAATTCCATTTATTCATAAATATGGTTTTAGACCTTATGTCAACCTCCTGTCAACCTCCTGTCACCTGTGTGACAAGAACCCGAGCTAACCAGTTTACAACAAAAGCAGATTAATACTAACTAATAAAACAAAGATAATAATTCTTACTGACATTAAACTACCAGAAGTAATTGAATGATAAAATGTAAAAGTACTAAATAAAGTTCACACATATTAATAATCATTCCAATTAACACTTGTCTAGAATAATCTGCTAAACTAGTTTATATAGAATAGTGAACGCATTGATTAAATCTGATTGCAAAGTAAGCTGCTAAATCAAATACACCTGTAGCACGAGATGAACACATCAATCGCCAATATATTGAATAGTAATTAATGGTATATTAAATAGTGCAATGATTAAAGATCAAAGCGGATTTAAAACTCAGAAAAATCTCATTACCACACAACACATGTATGCTACAGCTAGTCACTAGGCGATTGAGGAAGTGGGCCATGCCTTCTCCGATTTCTAGTGAAGAAATAAAAGTTTACTTTACTCTACTCAATGCTTATGCAAAACGAGATTTCAAATTCCAATCTTCCTTTAATCAAAGCAACAACTTATAGATATATTATCGATTACTAACTCAAGCCTTAACATACGTATATATAGAGATCATATGTCACTGAGTCCTACAAAAGGCTAACCAAAATGGTATATGATTGTTTATTGTTATGTACTGTGGCCAACAACCTTTAAACGATAACCAGAAATAGTTCATACTCTCTTGACAACGTTTCAAAATGACATAATCAACTAAAAAAAACTAATTCAACTTGGCACTAAATCACCCAAAGCGACAAGTGACTCTTGCGCAACCTTGAATTTTACTCCACCATTTTCCCTTGTGCCCATGTGTCATCCATTCAAGCATTCCTTGTTCAAAACCATGGAGATGATCAATAAACAACCAAAGGATTTGATATATTCACATGTTTTTATCTTTCCTTGCATTCTATAAAATATCTTCAATTCATTCACGAAAAGTGACAGGAGAAACATAAAATACTAGGAAAGATGACAAAGGTGAAGGAAAATAATAAGTAAAACAATGGGTATATTCTTTTACCCCTAATGCCTTGCAATTGGTGCTTAAGTTTCATATATCATTCTATATCATGTCTAGGTGCAATGCATGGTATTGGACAAAATGATTTACTTGAAAGTCGGTGCTAGTTTAATTGTATCCACAAGTTTAATTAGATGTAATTGGATTAAGTTATTACTTAACAATTGTAACATATCCATGGTAAGAGATAGGTAATTGAGTGAATTAATTCATCTCTCATCGTGAAATTCATAGGAGCTGGAACTTGTAGCAAACAACATGTATTTGAATAGTTTAGGAAAAGCGACCTGAAAAATCTTATTTTCTCCTTTCTTGAATGGCTGTACTGATTTGAGGCATAGACATGAACTCATCAAGAGAAGGATGAAGGCTTACCCTCATATTGACTAATAAATATCTAATAATCACAAAGAGCCATACACAAGTGTGTAAATGATGGGTACTTCATCAACAATATCTTGTCCCAAATGTTAGGTTGTAAATTTCCCATAAACACTTTTTAGACATCGACATCATGAATAATATAGGATATTTTTGAGTAAAGCAATTGTTATCATCCTATAAAGTCTATTATATTTTCCTTAGTTCCTTGCTTGCAATGCAATAAATCAGTTAGTGTTAAACTTGAGAACTAATGTTTTCTTGAAAATGTTGGAGAAATGCACTAACAAGTTCAATGAATGAATTTATGGAGTTATTTGTTAATGAGAAAAACCATTCCAAGGCCATATCTTTCATTTATCTAGGAATTTTTTTAGGTAGGAGCTTATCTTCAAAAAGGAAATCGCTACATAATGTAGTAAAATATGATACATGGTTGTTAGGATCTCCCTTACCATTGTATTTCTCAAATCAGGGTATGTTGATATTTTATGGTATAGGTGTTTTTAGGATAGCAATTGACAATGGGTATTATGCGAGATATTGTGAAGGTTTACCATTTTGACTTTGATTCAATGCATAATTTTTTTGTTGAAGTGATGTCACATTTTGTAAAAGTTGGTTAATGACAAGATCATTGTTTGACATATTTTGAGAGTTTAGTGAGTATGGTGGGATTGTGTAAGTGGTTAGTGGACTACTATGTTGCATGTTTTTGAGGGGTGATGAATATTGAGGTGTTATAGGTGATGTGATAAAACTATAAGGATTCCCACTAGGAATCCCTAAGCTTAGGGTTAGATGATTGGTGTATTGTATCATTGAAGCTACAATTGGTGGTGTAAATGTAGGAATAAAATGTATGTTTGTGGGAAAGGAAACTTGTTTTCCTCCTTAGTTTTTGGAATTTATGAATTCTTGAGTGCAACTAGCTATAATAGGGATGTTAGCATCTACTATATAAGCTATACTAAACAACACCTCTATTCCTTGAGTATCACTAATCAACTTCCTAAGGTTATCCATAATAGGCACCATTTGTCTTGCTAAAGATTTAGTGTTTAAGTACCCTTGAAAACCATCTATATATTTATCCAATTGTTTCAATTTCTCATTAGGAACATAGGAAATAATAGTCTCTAAGTCCATATAAATGTTTGACTATGAGGTTGTCATGTATATTGTATGATTAGGAATGAATTCCAAAATGGGTTGGGTATTGACAATACTTTGTGTGAAAGAGTTGGAGGAAACAAGATTCATAACAAATGTCATTATAATATAGGATGCCACAAGTTTGCAACTTCATCTCACAGATTTATTAGTAATAGGACACTAGGTTGTGAAGCTCATATGAGTTTCAAAACACTTGGGTATGCCCACTTTGAAGAATAAGGTACATAATATTTACAAAAGAACATACAAAATCCAAAATCGGAGAGCAAAACCACACAAAAAACATAGTAAAAAATATCTAAGGAAAGTTTGAGCCAAATCTAGTTGGTCTAGGCACAAAGATACCCTAGACTGGTATGTTTTTGCTAAATTAAAATTTTTGATATTGCAAGAGTGTTTAGGTGTTCTGTTATGTTATAGTGCAGGTTTGATAGTGAATAAATTTATAGAATTTGACTTATTTGTAATTGTGCAATACAAAATGCAAGTATGCAAGCAACTTTCAAAAATGTTAAGCAATAAAATGAGATTCCAAACTCAAATTTTTAGATCTAAACTGGAGCAATTTATTGATGTTGATGTGTAAAATATGAGAATGAATAGCTTGGCATGTATTTGTAACAAAAATAATACACTTTTGGGTGAAAGTACAAAGTTGTGTCCACACTTTTTAAAGGAAATGACCAACACTAATCCAAATTTTAAACTTGAATCACTAAAAAGTGACATATATGTTTTAAATTTTGAATGATGTAAACTAATAAAATATTTATTTTTTAGTATCTTTTATTCTTGTATTTAAAAAAATTTAAAAAATTATTTGAATATAATTTTTTATAAATTGATACTATAATTTAGTTGCCGAAAAATAAAAAATGAAGCTACATGAGACATCAACCTTTTTACAGTAATTTTTTATTTTTTCTCCTTAATTTTTTTTGTATGTATTTATAACTTGAAAATTTAGTGCATGGATATATTTTTTTCCAGTTTTGACAAATATATATTTTAAAATAAATATTAAAATGTGTGCGTATTAAAACATAGTTGTTTCCATTGGACATCAACTTTCATATTATCTATTTATATCTAAAATGGAAAACAAATTATACCCTCTTGATATAGATTCTTTTATCTAGTGCATCATATTTTTTTCATATATTTTTAATAAGTTTTACTATTTTTCCTTAACATGGTAATCAACCTAATATTTTGTGTTGATAACCTACTTTTAGTAAAAATATAAATAATATCTAAATTATATATATATATATATATATATATATTGAAAACTAGACTTATGGGTCTACAAAAGGGTATTTTTATAATTTTAAAATGTTATTTACATGAGTATAAATTGTTGAAACATCATTTTTTCAAATAGATCTATTTTTTTGGTAAATTGGCCTCAAAGTGGTGCTACATATGCATTTAGCCAACAATTTTAGTTGGAAAAGTTGTGGATATATCTAACTTAGCTAGAATGAATCCTACAAGATCATATGTTTGACCAAAGTATATTTTAGTTAGAAATCCTTAAATTCATGTTCGAGCAGTCGCTGAAAGTGTGACATAGCCTTGTGATTTACCCCGTTTTCACCTTTGTACCAAATGCCTAAATGAATGACCTAAACACTTTCATATTTGATTTTAGATCTAATATGACCTAATGTAGATTTGTAAATACAATTAAGATGTATATTTGACCTATGATGATTGAAATTAACCTTTGAAATTTTAATGTGATATGGTATGCAATTTTTTAATTTTCCAATGTTTCTTTCATGCAATGATGGATGCATAAATGATGAGTGCAATAAAATGTAATATTAACCTCATACCTAAGATGATATACCTTAGATTTCAGAAGGTATCTAATGTAACATTCACATCAAGTTCACCAGAATGTAATGTTGGAAAAGGTGAACCTAAGTCTAATCACTAGAATCAATACCTTTTCTAATGGGTGGAATGTGTTGTGGGATTCACCATAACATTGGGGAATTTAGATCTACCAAAGCGCTAAGATTGACTAATCATTAATCAATCTACCCTTGGATCTAAATTCTAATGATGGAGGGTTTGAAATTGGATTTTTCATGAAATGCAAAGATGTAACTAGCTAATTGGAAGATGGAGCTCTGCAACAGTCATGGCGGCAAGCAACGGTTGGATAGGTTTAGGCATGGGGGCAGAGGTGGTGAGGGCCCCAACTTGATCAGATCAGGGAATCTTGAGCACGTATGGAGGAAAGATCGATGGACCCAACCTCAGGTTTTTTCTGCGAACGGTCGCTTTCTTGAGGGTACAAGCCACGATCATTATTCACACAAAGTCGCTGGCCCTGCAAGAGGAAGGAACAAGTATGGGAAGTACAGCAACGAAGAATTTCGAAGACCTAGACAACAGCAGGAAACGAAAATGGGGCAGAATGATCCTTCCCGCTTGGACAGGCCCGAAACACGGAAGGTCTCCAAAGCTAGGTCTGGGAGGGGAGGAATGGAATGGAAAAGAAAAATGTCCCCGGTCAAGGAATGGGAGGAAGTTCGGGAAGACAGATCGAAGGGTGGCAAGGGAACCCATGGCTCTCCTTGGCCCAAAGAAGTTAAAAGCGGAAGAACGAAGGTAGTCATCAGCTCCTCGAAGATGCAAGCGGAAGTGTTGCGGTTAGAACAGCTAGGTATGTTTGGTAAATGGTTTGGGAAGTCTCTCAATTGGGAATATTTAGAGAAATGGTGGAAAGAACGCTGGGGTTCGGATTTGCAATTCAAAATGCTTCAAAACAATTTTTTTATGGTAATATGTCCTTCCAGAAACATTAGAGATCAAATAGTTCGTGGGGTCTGAGTTTTAGACGGATGCGGTTTTTATTTAAGGAAATGGTCAGTGGGTTTTGATCCAATGACACATGTATTAGAATCCCATCAAGATTGGTATAGCTTACCTAATCTTCCCCAGGAATATTGGGCTCCCCACATCCTTGAGGAAATAGGGAATCATCTGGGCACCTTTGTCTGTGCAGAAGAAAGGAAATTAGCCAAGAAAAATCAAACGTATGTGCGCATCTGTGTGGAAAATAATGTAGAAAGGATGATTTGGAGTGAGATTGAACTAATAATGGACTATGGGTCCTGGATTCAAAAACTAGAGCGAGATTCCTTTATGCATAATAATTTGGTTCGCACCCTGGGATGCAGGGATAGCAATAAAGAGGAAGGAAAATCTGTTTTATTGGAGACCCCGCGGGCAAACCTTCAAAACACTGCTCGAATCTCCTCTGAAACCCTAAAATCGTCAAGGGGTGTTTCCGAATAGCCGAAGTCTTTGGATTTTCGAACCCCTTCTAATGTAAATGATGATTCACAGCTCCTGGTTTCTAAGGTTGGAGACTCTCCTAAAGGGTTATTGAAACCATTTTCTTTGGGTGAAAGTGATGGCACTCAGGCTTTTCAAGAAGACCAAGTAGGGAAGGTGTTGCAGTTTGAGGAGCTCGAAGATAAAATCTCTGAGACCTTAGAAATCATGGGGGACAGCTGTCTGAATGTTGAGCTGGACTCTTTGATTGAAGTAGG
Source organism: Sequoia sempervirens (assembly GCA_007258455.2). Classification (NCBI taxonomy): domain Eukaryota; kingdom Viridiplantae; phylum Streptophyta; class Pinopsida; order Cupressales; family Cupressaceae; genus Sequoia; species Sequoia sempervirens. Next base: position 19,851 of record VDFB02285460.1, on the reverse strand, counting down.
GAAGGAATTAGTGGAATTAGCAGAGGCGGCTAAATCGAAGTCTGGATCTTTGGGGATCAGACCAGACATAGAAGAGGCAGAGGAAAACTGGGAGCTAGATGATCAAGTAATGTCAGAATTGCTTAGTCCACAATCCGGAAAAAAACGGAAGTTGTCAAAAGATCTGCAGGAGGCGAAATTGCGTTTAGGGATCCACAGGCGGGAAATTCTCAAGTTAACTCCAGACTGTGGAGATCAAAAAAAGCGGGGTAGAATCCCTAACCAAGAAAAGAGAAAACAAGATGGTGAAGCCAATGGTCAACAAAAAATCGACACGATGATTAAAGTAGGGAAGGGTGGTACCCTTCCTAAACAACAATGAAAATCCTAACCTAGAACGTTAGGGGCTTACACGCCCCTAACAAGTGGAGTCTCATCAGACGCCACATTGAAGTATGTCAAGCAGAAATATGTCTCCTCCAAGAAACAAAACTAGGTGGGTCTACATTGGAAAACTTTGGCAGGAAACTGAAGTTTTGGAAATGGTCAGGCTCGGAGGCAGAAGGGGCTTCGGGCGGTTTGTTGATCATTTGGAAACCTCAGTTAGTCTTACTTGAAGTGTCCAACTCAAATCGCCATTGGATGGTTTGCAAGGTACGAAGCTTACTCTCGAATCTCCATTTTATTCTAGTAAATGTGTATGGCCTCATGTTGTGCGTTCAGAAAAGAGTTGTTTGGCAAGAATTGGATGGCATTTTGCAAAACCTACATCAGGAACCTTGCATTATAGGGGGGATTTTAATGCCATCCTCAAATTGGAAGACAAGAAAGGGGGTTTTGGTAAGATTCTTCAGTCTCAAAAAGACTTCTGTAGCTTTGTGGAGAGAAACTCTTTGTTGGAAATTCCCATGAGCAATGGCACCTTCACCTGGACGAACCGTAGAAAAGGGTTTGGTAGTATTGCCGAAAAATTGGACCGCTTTTTCTTCAAAAGTAATCTAAGTCTTTTCCCTTTTTCTTTAGAAAGTAAGATAAGTTCTGGTACTGGTTCCGACCATTTTCCAGTTCAGTTGCTCTTGGAGGGGGAGAAGGGCCCGGTAAGATGTCCATTCAAATTTGAAATGATGTGGTTTAAGGATCCTCAAGTGCTTGTTTTTCTTGAACAATGGTGGAAGGAATTTCCAAGCACGGGCTCAGGTCTTTTTAATGTGATCACAAAGCTAAAATATCTCAAGCAGCGTTTAAAGCATTGGAATAAAGTTTGCTTTAAAAATATATTCGAAGAGAAAGTGCAAACCGAGGGAGAATTAGCCTCTTTAGCTGATGAAATTATGAAAAATGGAATGGATGAGTCTAGGTACATGAGAGAAAAGGCTCTAAATAGCAAGCTCAATGACTTACTTGCCAAAGAAGAAATTTTTTGGAGGCAAAAATCTAGAGAAGTTTGGTTAAAATCGGGTGACAGAAATTCAAAATTTTTTCACAACTACACAAAAGCAAGAAGATCTTTCAATAGAATTTCATGTATGAAAGGCGGGGATGGCAGTTTATTAGAGGACATGGCTGCCATTAAGGGCTCAACGGTAAATTATTTTCAGAATTTGCTCAATGACTGGGAAGGTTCTAACTGGCAAGCTCAGCAAGACTTCTTGCAATTTATTCCGAAATTGGTCTCTCAAGCACAAATGAGTTCATTGAATGCAAAATTTACAAAAGAGGAAGTGAAAGAGGCAATCTTTGGGATGCAACCAAAAAAAGCCCCAGGACTGGATGGCTTTCCGGCTGGCTTTTTTCAGAAATGTTGGCACTTCATGGGAAAGGAGTTATGGGAAGCCTTAGAAGTATCCAGACTGAACAGAAGGGTTGTTAAGGAAGCTAATAACACTTTTTTAGCTCTGATCCCTAAAAAAGAGAAACCTGAGCATTGGGAAGATTTCCGTCCAATATCGCTATGTAACACAATCTAAAAATTCTGGCCAAAGTCGTTGCCAACAGGTTAAAGAAAATTCTTCCTTCCATTATATCATAAGAACAAACAGGCTTTGTACCAGATCGCTCAATCCTAGATGGGATAATCATTGCCCAAGAAGTTATCCACTCAATTCAAAAACTAAGAAAACCGGCCATGCTATTGAAATTAGACATCAGGAAAGCCTATGATAGAGTGAACTGGAGATTTCTCTTTAAGGTGTTGGAAGCCTTCGACTTTCAAAAGGAATGGTTAGATTGGATCTTCGGCTGGGTTGCCTACCCGAGATATTCCATTCTAATAAATGGCTCCCCAGAAGGCTTCTTCATTTCCTCAAGAGGGCTAAGACAAGGGGATCCGCTCTCCCCCTTTTTGTTCATAATCATGGCTGAAGCTCTAGGGAGATCGTTTGATAACGCAAGGAAGTCTGGGTCGATTCTTGGTTTGCAAGTTACTAGCAGTCTTCCCAATATCACACATCAGCAATTTGCAGATGATACAATGCTCTTTGGTGAAGCAACAGCAAAGGAGGCACAGAGTTTCAAAAAATTGCTAGAGGATTACTCTAAAGCTTTTGGACAAGAAGTTAGTAAGGCCAAATCCGAAGTCTTTTTCTTCAATTCAAACTGCCCTAGTGAAGTTCAAATTTTATGAATTCTTGGATTCAAAATGGGTCAGCTGCCATGCAAATTTTTAGGCCTTCCTCTGGACAAAGGTATTAAAAGTAACAATGCCTAGACCTCAATGGTTACTAGATGCAAAGAAAAAATTTCCTCGTGGAAGAATAGATGGCTATCTTGGGCAGGTAGGATAACTTTGTTGAAGTTAGTAATCTCTGCTCTCCCTATTTATATGTTGTCTTGCCTTCAATTATCTAGTGGTGCGTGCAAAGACTTAAATAAGGTAATGAAAGACTTCTTTTGGAAAGGAAATTCAGATCAAAAGAAGATCCCTCTCATAAATTGGCAGAAGGTTTGTGCGAAGAGAGAGAATTATGGGACTGGTCTGAGAAATGTAGCAAAGCAAAATAAGGCTTTGGGGGCTAAACTTGCATGGATTATCCATTCCAAACCTGATCTTAAGTGGGTGAAGATTGTTAGAGCAAAATACCTGGTTCCAGACACAAATTATTTCTTTGCTGCAAAGTCCCTCCCTTCTGGGTCACGGATTTGGAATTTTATCACAAACTGCAGAGATCTGATTTCGAATTATCATACCTGGGAGGTGAAGGATGGTAAAGAGGCATTCTTCTGGGAGGATTCATGGGAAGGGCACTCTGTACTAGCAAATATCCCTGAACTTTCTAGAATAATGGAGAAGACCAAGCAGATGTGGGGTTCGAAAGTTAGGGATTATATTGACTTCGCGGAGAACACGAAGGATGGTATCCTGAAATGGAAATCGGTGAGATGTTTGAATTTGAGTGATCAAGAAATTAATTTTTTTGAGAAGGAGATGGCAAGACGAAGGCTTTGGGTTAGATTGGGGGAAGATAGTTTAAGGTGGGATGCTACTCCAGATGGGGTTTATTCGGCCAAGATTGGCTACATTGTGCTAGCAGCCTCAAATGATCTAAAATCATAATTACCCCGCAATCTTTGTTGGAATAAGGCCTGCTTACCAAAAGCAGGGATCTTCACTTGGGCGGCTGCTCAGGGCAGAATTCTCACTGGTGACAGGTTCATTAAACTGGGCTATCATGGTCCAACCAGATGTCCCTTATGTCTTAAGGCAGAGGAAATGGTGAATCACTTACTTTTGCATTGCTCTTATACTCATCAACTGTGGTCTTGGTTGCACTCTAAATTAAGGTGGTCCTCTACTCTCCTTGGTACCCTTTTAGATTGTTTAAATGCTTGGCCAAGTTATGATTTCTCCTCCAATTTTGGAGATCTATGGAAAATCAACCCCTCAATTCTCTTATGGGAAGTATGGAAGGAGAGAAATAGACGTCTTTTTTAGGATAAAGAGTTGTCTATCCCTAGGTTACAGTGCAAGATAGAGGCTTGCATTGTAGAACTCTTCAATTCTCAGTTGTAGGAGAAACAAAAGAAACTTAATTTCACTAAATGGGATGCATGGATTATGAAACAATGGTTTGGAATCAAATCTCCCCCATTGGAGTGTTCAGGAAATGCAGCTTCTGTTGAACAATGAAACAATACCAAGTGGATTCCTCCTGAGTCGGGCTGGGACAAATTAAACTTTGATGGTGCATCCAAAGGGAATCCAGGCCGGTCTGGAGCTGGATGCATAATAAGGGACTGCACAGGTTCGATCTTGGGAAAATTAGCACAGCCTCTTGCAATTGGTACGAATAATGCAGCAAAATTTCAAGCTTTTCTTCTTGGTCTCAATCTTAGTAAAGAATTAGGCATCAAAAACTTAGTTATTGAAGGGGACTCAACAATAGTTATTAATGCTTTAAGGACAAAGCAGATTCATAATTGGAAACTGAAGGTTTTTTTGGAGGTGGCTTTGGAATAGTTAAACAACTTTGAGCAAGTTATGTTAAATCACACTCTTAGGGAAGGTAATACAGAAGCTGATCTTCTGTCCAATTTGGGTGTTATTGGTCCCGGCTTCAAAGAATGTCACAGAACATAATTCTTTGTGGGTGGATGGGTGGGATCCCTCCGGCACCATACTCAGGCATCGGTGTCCAGGGTGGATGTGAGGTGGTGGACGGGATAGTTCTGACGTCTCCGCACTTGGTGTATTATTGCCACATTAAACAATCTATATTCGGCCATTTATGCTACTCCTTGCTTGGATTATCATTTGTCTAAGTTTGTCGAATTTTATGGAGATCAAGTGGTGTGTTTGGCCTAGTCTCCACGGCGCCGTTAATATGACACATTAGGCTCAACTTTCCTTGTTCTGATTGCGGTCATGCCGAGTGGAAATCTCATTTATTGTTGTGCTTATGGTTCTAAGTCGGAAGGACGAAGGCTGTATCTCAACTCATGCCGAGATCATTCTACTCCGCTATTTTCCTGTTCCGTATGCATTGCCTGACTAAGCATTATTCGGGCTATTTATTATGCTAATGAAGTTTTTTCTTAAATATGGGCTTGCATTTTGGTTTGTCTTTTGTATCTTTATTGCAGGGTCGACGGCCATTTTTCGCGTTAATGGAGAAACCACTGAAGTCGAAGTTCACCATTCTCATTTCAGCGGAAGGTTTGGAAGCCTTCGGCGTTGATACGTCGGTTTCCTTAGTGGCAAAAGAGAGGCAAATTGCCTTTCGTGAGGTAATGGATTAGTGATTGAAACGCATCTTGCTCGAAGATGACCCGACGATAATCGCTGCTGTGAAAATGGTCCTTGGCGAAGGGCACTTAGCAAGGAATGAATTTGCTTGTGATAATGTGCACATTTCTTCCCATTTTCTTGCCGTGCTCCTAGACCTTGGCACCCCAAAGGTTGAGGCCAGGGTTTTGATGGTTCGCTTGTTCAAGGATGATTTGCTTGGTGGCCTCGAAATGACTTTGAAGGCGGCTTTTATCGGTAAGGGTATTCCACGTCCTGCAGACCTAGCTTCTTTATGGGAGTCTGATGAAGCTATCAAAGTGTATCCATTTCTCCTGGATCTCAAAGGGCCCGCTCTAGCAAGGCATCGAAAGATTGCAAACGTTGTAGTTGAATTCTTGAAGTGCAAATTGAAGTTGGTGCCAGTGGAAGATTTGGAATGGGTGGAAGGGTTCATAGAATTTGCCGAGTTAAATGGTTTCTAGTGAAATCGCTTGTTGTTTTTTGGTGTCTGTTTGTCCATTACTGGTTCCTATCTTGTAAATTTCAGTTGTTTCGAACTTGTGTCACTGGTTTTTTTGGCTCTTGTTTTGATGGTTAGGCTGAAATTACTATTCCTCTATCTTCTCTCCTTTGGAACTGCATGGAGCTGTTGTTTCTCCATTTTTGCTTATCATGGCTGACTGTTGGTTAACTCTAGTTTATCTCCTGCCTAGCAGACGGTTGTAATTTTCTTAATTATCTATAAAATTATCACCTTACGGATAAAAAAAAAAGATGTAACTAGCTAAAGTATGCAAATGTAGTGTTACGATATGAATGACAACAAACTAAAAGTGAAAATAAATTTGAGTTAAAAAGTAGAAGGAAAGACGATGAACCTAGGATTTCCTCAGAGTTGATTTTGGGTGGTAGGGTGAACTCAACTCACCAAAATTCAAATAGGTCTTATTTACACTCCTTGCCTTTCTCACCTAAAACCTTTCTTTTTTCTTTTTGTGTGTGTATTTGATGTAACTTACTATATATTGGTACAAAAAGATTCATTCTATTCATTTTAGACATCACATATATTCAATTATCTCCCATTCTAGAGGATTTAGAAGGTTAATGAATAGTAATAAATTTGGATTTAGTGCCTAAAAAGAGTGACAAGTCTAATTTCGAGGAAAATTATTATTGTAAGGCATTAAATTAATATCCTTGGCTTGACATAATGAAAAAGTGAGATTTAACAATTTTAACAATTTTAAAATATGATCTTTCATCATGTATTTATATACCTATTGAACATGTATTTTTATGTCTTATTTTTATAAATTCACTTTTTTGTGTTCTTCTTACATACCTTCTTTATATAAATTTAGTTTGAGTATGATCTCTTAAGTTTTCTATTATATTTTTAATACACCCAAAGTCATTGATATATACTTATTTAATTAACATTATTCATCAAATTCATTGTTCTTCAATGCACGTATGCTTAAATTATTAAAACAAATTAAATTGTGTACATTACTAAAATATTCAATTTAAAAATCCCACAAATTTTGCAAGTCAAACTATAAGATTCTTTATAATTGAAGGGATAAAAGTGCATACTTTAGAACTTACACCTTTTTAATATCATTTTTCACAATCATAAATACTTAGTCCTAACTTGAATTTTTACCCATTTAGTGCACAACCCATTAGTAATCTACCATTACAAACCATCTTAGGATTTTTCATTAAACAAAATCCAAAAAAAATAGCCACCTTGGACTTAGATTATTTTGTGAGACATTCTCTACCAAATTTAAATTAACCTTTTTCATTCCTAAAAATTAAACCTTTCACAAATATTCATTCTCATGCCATATATTTCCAATTAATGACCATGGACATGTATTTATGGAAATTTCCTATGACATTTGAATCTATCTATTAGCCAATCAATCACAAAAGACAAATCTAATTTGAAAAATATATTCAAAAGTCAATTCTTTAAATACTACATTAGTTCACTAGTCCACTAGCACACCATATTTGGCATTCACATACTTTGTTTAACATGTTTGTGACACTTTATTATTTTTAGTGTGCTTGAATTTCATTGATGATTGCCAAGTAATCATCCTGAATTAAGTCCTACCACACTTCTAAGAGTGATAAAAAATCAAAAGAAGTACAAAAGATACAGGTAAGATTGGAGAGAATGAAAGCCTAATATATGAAGTATCCTCTTCTTGCTAATTATTTTTATCCTACATAATAATTGGCAATATCCAATACCCCTATGTTGAATCCATCATTGGATAGAGACTCAATTCCCCTTTTATGATCTATCCTTTATTTCCATGTCATTATTTTATTATTTTTTTTTTATCCATGTCTTAACATTGTCTCCTGTGGCATGTTTCTTTCTCTCTATTTCATTTTTGTTGTAATTATCCTAACTTAGGTGCTTATATTACTTATTGAATTCATAATCTTTCAACTATGCACCTACCTTTATATTATTTGTTATTTTATGTGCACCCTTACTTTCTTCTATATTCTTTTCCCTCTCAAATTGTTTCCAAAAATGTTGTCAACATCCCTATGGGAACCAAAATTAACATATTAATTGTTGGGAGTGATGAATTCCCAAGTTGGATGTTATAAATTTACTCAGATACTCTTTCGTATTTTGGATATCCATTAAATTTTCTTGGAGGTGAATGTGAATAAATTTTAAAAGAAACTATCAACAAAATTTTCATTTAAAATTTTGGGGCTACACAATGTATACACTTTTATTGTTGGCCCCAATGCCCCTATACCTATTTTTTCTAGGTTAAGAGGTAGGATTCCATTTTATACAACCTTAATTAATTCTAGGAAACTCTCCTTGAAAATTAAGGGGATTGTCCATTAAGATGAAGTTTCCCCTAGCTTAACTAGTTAAGTTGTGCAATCAACTATATACTTAAGTACTTCTAAACTCAAAAATATTAAGCATTCCCTCCTTCTAGTGCCTATTTTTTCATTTCAAAGTGATATGGTAGTATAATTCAAGAACTAGGGTCGTATTCCTCTCTTGAAAGGGTTTTTCATTTTAAATCTTGACAGTGTTTTATAGCTACCAATTCTTGGCTTTACAAGAATCACATAGTGGCAAGTGAGATTTTTTTGGTTGTGGAAAATGAGATGTTATAGCAAGGAGCATGGTCATATTCCAAGTGTAGCGAGTTAAACTCAATTATGAATCCCACTTTTAAGGAGAAACAAATATAATTCTACCCTATCCAACCTACAAAGAAAGTCCAAAAGACTAAGGGAAAAAGAGGGAAGGAAGAGAGAAGAAAAAATGGAACAAAATATATGAAAAGTTTTTAATCTACAAGAACAAACATTACCAAATTTGAACTTTCCCTATGAACATAAGATTAACAAATTATTTCATTGTTAATTCTACTTCAACATATGTTATAACTAGTTTGAGAGTTTAAGGAAAACCACATATTCCATGGTCATAATTACAATATAGACAATAAAAGGAATCATTATCATATTACATTTGTAGATAATAGCCCATGGAATTCATAAATACATTAACTAAGGTCAAATGGAATATGTTCAGAAACAATATTAATACACAATATAAGTTTTTATGATAAAAAAATTTAGGAGTCTTAGATTGAGCTATAAGTGTTATTTTAACAATTACATATGTAAGGGAAGAAGTTTCCCTCCATTCCCCATTGAAATTTTTACAATTATCCTCTCTTTTCTTTTATGTACATTTTTCATACATATCTAGTCTCTTGGATTTGGTAAAGGTTTCCCTACTAGTATACGTGTTGACCATATTAATTACATCACATTCAATTGGCCTAATATGTAGATGGAATCTATTCTAATGGATAGGACCACATAGATTATGTAGATGGACTATCCTCAATGGTAGTCCTAAACAATGATATAATATATTTGGGAATAGTGTTGGAAAGCCATATCGAGTAACCCATATGAGACAATCATTATTTGGAGATGTTCCAATCCTTGGTCAATCAATTATGGATTGTAGATCTACATTAGGGTTATTTAAACAAGTGTAAATTAGTTTCATGTATCTTGAGGCATTTGATGGTTAGCAGGTCATTGATATCATGTGGTCAACATTTTTTCTTTAATCCAACTCTAATTTTTGACACACAAATATATATGCATTTGCATCAGAATCAAACTCCATACATAGGCAAAGTTCAATTGGTCAAAAACATTTTCACTTGGATTATAAGTCGATTAAGAACATTTTCATCAATTTCAATATATCTATAATAATTTTCATGATCTTTTTAATATTTAAATGCTCTATTGATTGTGAAATTATAATTTATTCAATACCAACCTATTTTTCAAACAATAATAATAGGTAAACCTTTTATTTGATGTGGAAAAACATTATTTTTTCCTTTTACTTCTCATGAAACTATGATATGTCATTTATATTTATATTGTTCTCTAGTTGTATGTATTACTTAAAATATTGGGTTGAAAGATGCTATCAATATTTTTTCAACTTGTGTTAATTCTAATTGTTCAAGTAGTTGACTACGATCCATTTTATTTTTTTAAAATTTAGTGACCATTTTTCTCTTGTTGACATCTCTCACAAATAAGACCTTCAAGCTTTCAAGAAACCTTCATTGTAGAGTAATTTTATTGATAAATATAACACATTCTCAATGAAATATGTTTATGTAGTCCATGTCCAAATATTATTTGTGAAGTTTTCAAATCAATCTCAATATTTTTTGTTGTGATTGTCTACCTTCATTTTTTTCCTTTTCTATTCATGAAAACCATTAAAATGAAATTGATTATTTCTTTGAAGTAATTTACATGTTTTATTTGAATAAATAAAATAATTTTTAAAATAAAAAATAAATAACTTCTCAAAATATAATTAAAAATAAATTAAAAGTAAAATAAAATGTGAATAAATCTAACCAATATAATTAAAAATTATAAATTTAAGTTTCACAATGCATTCGATATCATAATTGACTCAATTGAAAATATTGTTTGTAATTAGTACCTCTATAGTAGATGTTAAAGATTATGTCTTGAAGCCTCTACTTATAGCGTCCTTCCCCTTGCTTTTCTTCACTGGAAAAATGTGGGATTAAAAACCCTGCATCAAACTATATACTTACCCTTTCCGATAGTAGAACATTGAGGATGGCAACAAGTTTTCTTAAAAAGATTTGATCTGCTTGCTTCAGAGTCGTAGATATTGGAGAGCATGCTCCCTTGCAGACAGAGTGGCCAGCTCTGTACATTTTTTAGCTCACACGGTATAAACAACACATAAAATTGCTTTAAACGGTGGAGGCAAACAGAAACGGGAACCGTAGACGATATTATGCAAATGAAAACGAAAGGAAAGTCTGATTTGATGGGGATGTGGGGCCGACCACCTAAGTCAGCGCTTAGAGTGTGCTGGTTAAGCCGGCCCCTAAAAGAATTTAGTGGGGACAATGGCTCTATCTAATCTAACTAAGAAAGTTACAAGAAACATTATTACAATTGAACTCAATATATTTGATTATTTAAATGAGTTAAACCATACAAATAGCATGAAAATTTTCATTTCATGAGGAAATTGACCTCAAGTAAACCAACTAAATATTTTCATACCATGTTTACCTAATACTCTCTATCCAAAACAAATGACTCCTTTTATATCCATACTCAAATAGATTCCAACCTTGAGAGCGAATAGTTGTATCTCTAATGGAGCTTTCCCTATACACCAACCTATCTATAAGAACATTAGACCCTCAAGCATGCTTTTCTCTCTTTGATGATCTAGGCTATTTTAAAATTATGTCCTTTTCATAACCCTTCCTTGAACTCTTTGCTTTTGAAGTGGATTGACTCATGATAAAGGTTTTCTCAAACACGAGCTATGGTTCATAGCAAGGGTTTAATTATGTCGAGAGAATTTACAAAATTCTCAAAAAATCCTAACACACCTATCTAAATGGAAGGAAACTTACTTTACAAAGCTTGAATAGAGAGATTACTTGTTAATTCACTTGGAATCCATAGTTGGTTAAGTTTGCAACTACCTAAACTCTCAATGCATGCCTTTTGAATGATGATGCAAATAAATTTATTTGAGTTAATTATAAACCTTATAGAAACTAACATAGAAAGTCATCATTTTTTCCATTAAGGCTCATATTCTTGAAATACAATATTGCATGTAAATGTTGTGTAAGTTTGAATAGAGTCATCAATTAGAATTGACATGTATCATAATCAACAACTATCACAATCTCTACATACTAAGGATGGGTTCACCACCAAGCTAGGGCTTGGAAAGACAAGTAATATGCAAGATCTACTGAAAAAACCTAATGGTGTGCAAACCTTAAGTAAATTACCTAGAGATGAATGCAAATCGAAACAAAAAACTGAGAAATCAGAGAGGTGCACCTAAAGAACTTGTAGAAGCTTGAATGGAGACCTGAAATGCTGGAAATGTTGAGTTTAATGCACCTTGGGACTCGTATGCTAGGATGGGTGATTTAGTCCCAAATTAGGGTTTCTAGGTAGGAATAAAAAGTTGGTGATGATAAGTATGGAACTCTTGAAATCTAGAAATTTAACTGTACTAGAACTTATACGTCAGAAGTGGCGTATCAATCTTGCTTAGCTTTTTCAAAGGATCAAGACCCGAATCTGCTCTTCTTTCTCTGCTATTTCTTCTCAACTTGAATTTTAGATCTAAAATGTTGAATTCTACTCTATAGGTTTCTTCTAGTGATCTTCTAAACAAGGTGAGAACTTGGAAAAATTTATAATCTTGACAACTTCTTCCAATCTTGCTCTTCAATGTGTCTTCAACCTAGATCTACAAATCACACACTAAAGAGAGGGAAAGATGTTTTGTTAGTAGAAAGGGGTTTTCCTTGGTCAAACCCAATTTTGGTAATCAAACCTTGAAATGAAATGAAATAGAAAGGAGAAATGATGAGTGAATAAAATGATATGTTGCAACTCACCAAACCCTAGAAATAAAGTGTTGCAAACATGTATGAAATGGCTCCAAAGGATGTAGATCTTGACTCTTTCTTGAATGGTATGGATCTTGACTTGAATGCTTGCTTGAATCATGAAACCCTACATCACAAAATTTAGCTCAAAAACAAACATGATACATGATGACTTTGACATGAAGCTCGATACTTGAATAATGCTCTTAATCACTTGATAATCAAATCTTTAAGACTCTTGAATGCTCTTGTGAACTCTTGTATGTTCTTGTGAACTAAAACTTTCTATAAGGAATGCTCTCATGAAAGTCTTAGGTCACTTGATTGCTTGATAGGTGGAAAATGAGTGAAATAACCTTATATTTATACTAGTTTATGCGAAATTCCTCAAAATACAACACTACAAGCCGACATCAGATCTAGGAGAATAAAATGCTGCCAAGAATTTGAGTTAATTTAGGTTTAAGCCCCACAGGACTCATACATTAGAAGTGGCATATGAGTCCCATTAGGTTAGGCTTTGGGACATCTTTTTCAAAAATGCTTAGATTAAGGTGAAATCCAGATCGGTGACACAAAACTTAGGTGGGAGTCATATGCCCAAGGTGGTGTATGAGTCCCAGATCACTAAATTTGGCCCATACAATCTGAAAACATTAATTTTTGATTGGATAATTGATATGTGTTGGGATTATCCTCAAAAGGATGCATTAATTAAGGCTTGTGGATGTAAAATAAGGCCAATTAAAGCACAAAGAAGCCCAATTAATTAATAAAACCCTAATTTAGTGTGAAAGTGTCAAAAAACACTTTACAACACCCTAAATAAGGAAAAAATAAGTTCATTTAATTCACAAGGGCCCAAACAAGTGTGAAAATGTAAAGGGATATATTTTTCTACACTACATTTAGCCCCCACTTTAGTGAGAGGATGAACTTGCTTCAAAATCACACTAAAGTAGATGAAATACACATCAAGAGGGTCTTAAATGTACCAATGCTAGTAAGATAGGATGATGATGATCAAGAGGGGCGATCAAGCCCCCAAGATCAAGATCCCATGGAAAACCAATGTAGGCACAAAAGAATACACATGTAAATGATGTTGGAAGAATGGAGAAGAACATCTTATTACACATCATTTTTGTTGTCATTGGTGTCACCATGTTATATGAGTTTTAACTTCAAGTTTAAGTTCAAGTTTGATCCAATATTTTGAACTGGTATGGCAGTTATTATCCTTTGGTATTTTGGTCCACAATCCTCCACTAATGAATATCATTACTTGTGGTTTTGGGAAATGGTTCTTGGTCATTGGAAGCTTGTAAGTTCAAAACCTCATGTGAATAGGTGCTCGTATGGCGAGTTGGCATTATTTTGTTGTTGAATTTTTTTATTAGGTCTATTCATGGCCAACCTAATGAATAATTGGTATTGTAGTGGATTAATTTTGTGGTGTAGATGTATGTGTGACCTAGCTTAGGCCCATGTTGACATGTTGTAATGTGTTGCACACGTGAATTGTTTTTGGAAAGGATTTGTACAAGCTTGAGGTTGATAATTGATCTTTTTGGTGAATAAGAGTTGCATTTAATTAGGTTGACCTAATTGATGCTTGCAGATGAATCAACTATATATATTCGATAGTTTTGATATTTTTGGAGTGGTGAGAAGTGCGAAGAGAGACAATTATACAAAGATGATGAAGTATGTAAAGTTAGTTTACTGAGCATCAAAGGAACTAAATCAACACTTGTCAGGTGTAACTTTATTAGTTCATTTTCTGGCTGTAAGCCATTTTTTCATTGTATCTTTGTAAGTAGTGAGCCTCTCCTTTTGGAGTGAGTCCTGACATTGATCCACCCTTTGTAATATCTCATAGCTAGTTATACTATATTGTGAGCTAATCCTCACCGTGGTTTTTCCCATTTTGGGTTTTCCACGTAAAAATCTTGTTGTTCATGTGTTGTGTGCTTCTATGTTCTATTAATGATCTTGCTCATTTTTACTATTATATGCATTGGAGTAACTGGATGGTGTTTTTTCAATGAGTTCAAGAAGATATTGATTCACCTCCCTTCTCTCAGTATCTTGGGTATTCAACAATTCGTATCAAAGCTTGGTTCGTCCAAAGAAGGCTAATAGCTTGAGGAAAATCTTGAAGATTGAACAAATAGATGATAAAGAAGAACTTCAGGCTGCACTTGAAGATCTTGACAAGGCTGAAAATGAAAATAGAGATTTGAAAGAAAATCTTGATGAGGCAAATAAAAGCATTCAAAAATTGAAAGAGAAATTAAAGAAATTCAAAGAAAGACATAGAGAAGTGAGTGATAAATTAAAACAAGCAAATGAAGAGACCATTGAATTGAGGCTGATCCCACAATACTGGTTTACAATTTTTGGCAAAACCAAACACTAAAATATTTTTTTCTAACTAGATCTTCACTTTCGGGCACCTATTGCGGCTAAACTATGGGGAATTGGAACATGATGTAAACTAGTGATTTGTGACATTTTTCTTGTAGATTCTAAATTTTTTTTTCAAAATTTTTGGAATTAGATTGCACTTATTTTTCCATCTCCTTCAAAAACTAGTTTTTTTTAGTAAACAACATTTTGAAGGAGTGACACTCACCGTATAATGTATAACTTTTTTCCATGAAGGATAAAATTCTTTTTTTTTACTTTAGATTTGTAACTATGATATCTAGTGCTTCCAATTGGTGTCATAGTATTTTATTGAATATTTTTTCCTTAATCAAGTTTTGAAGTAAAACCAATTACAATTCAGACATAGGTGCATCGTATAACTCAAAACTTTTTTGTATGTATCAAAATTCAATTTCTCTTTTGTTAGATAAAAGAATTCAATTGATCCTGCAAAAGGTAAACCAAAAGTGGTTTTTTATCAGCATTTTGATAGGTGTAAAGGAGACTCCATTATAGCTATGGTTTAAAACTAGTGGGCTTCTATCCAAGGGGGTTTGATCTAAGGTGGTTTGATCAAACCCTCTTCAATTGGAATCCTTTAAATGGAACTTTTCAAAGCTTAAATCATTATATTTTCTAAAAATATATGATTTCAGCAAAAACCATGATCTCCCAGAAATTGTAAACCAACTTTGTGGGATCACCCTTAAAGGTGCAAGTGGAGGAAAAGAAGAGAATTGAAGATTTTTTGAATGCAGTGGTGCAAAGCAAGACTAATGATTACATAAGACTTGAAAAAGAAGTGGTAAGTCTGAGAGTAGATATGGAAAAGGATAAACTCTATGAAGATAAGTTCAAAACAAGATCCACCAAGCTTGATGAGTTGATTGTAGGACATAAACCAACTAAAGATAGAGGTGGTTTGGGAATGGAAGGAGGTGAAAGCTCAAAGGCTATGTAGACCTCAAACATAGTGGATAATCAAAAGACTCTAAATAAAGGAAAACAAGCAAGAAATCTAAGAAGCTTTGTTAGAAGACCCCCTATCAGATAGCCAAATGCTCAAAGGTACCCATCTTTCAATGGTGTTTGCTTTTCATGCAATAAATTTGGTCACAAGGCAACATAGTGTAGAAGTAGAATATTTATCAGTTTGTTGGATCTTTCTCCAAACAATGGTTTGCATGCAAGAAAGTTCGACATAGAGCTGGTGAATGCAGAACTCAAATGATGAATAGGTCTAATGGAGGTAGAATTAATCAATCTTTTGTGGGCTACTGCTATGCATTTAATAAGTTTGGAAACAAAGAAAATTACTGTAGATCAAGGGTTAATGGAGGTCAAACAAATCATAAAAATGTTGTTTTCTACAACTGCAATAAACCCAGACACATTTCAAGAGTAAGTAGAAGTAAAGGGGAAAAGCAATCTGATCTAGTAAAGAAGAATGAACTAGTGAAGAAAATTGACAAGAATGAAGTTAAGCAAGAAATGAACAAGATATGGAAGAAGAAAAAGAGATAGAAACATCAAATACATCTGTTCCTTCATTCGGTATAGACAATTCCTCTGGAAATTAGACCTAGCATGGTCTTAGGGGGAGCATTAACAAAAAAATGTTCAAACCCCCTGGATATGTGGTGTGCCAGGATTTGGTACAAAGATATGTTGTAAGGAATGAATAAAAAGAGGTTATGCAAAAGGAACCAGAAGAAAAGTTGCAGGCATGATCATTTGTGGAGCATATTAGGGTTTTTGAGTGTACTAAACAAGGTTTTTATCAGCTTTTTGAAATCTGGCATGTGATTTAGGGTAGATCATTGATTTATAAAGTGGATTTGTAAGGAATTTTGATCTCTAAGGAATTTGAAGAAAGTGGAAAGTGATTTGGAGCATTCTTGAGGTGATTTGAAGAGTGAGTTGTGCAAACCCTAGTTCTAGTTTTCATGAAAGAAGAAAGTATTTTAATCTTCTATGTTGTTGTGGGTCTGTGTGAATCATCTTTCTAAAATCATTTGAGCTCGATTTGTGGAAAATGGCAACCCTTGTAGTCATAAATGTATTGGACAGACCTAGACCTTCTTATAAGAAGTATTCCATGAAGGTTTTTGAAGACACCCCTCTAGGTGCCTTCTCACTGATTCCTCATGGTGTTATTCCCACTAAAGACACTAGAATGTACATTTGTATCAAAACTAAGGAGTATAATCATAGAAAATTGATATATATATGGAAAAATGAGCTCAGTGGGGATGATTTCTTGATAAAACTTGAGTATTCAAATATTGTTGTGAAGAAGTTGGATTGATGGAATTACTTTCCTAGCTTTAGCTCCACTGTTGATGATAAGTATGTTAAACTAGCTCTTAGCAGAATGTATATTAAGTTCTTGTGGACTGACAAACCTCACCTTATAACCAAGGAAGTGATTAAGGAAGTTACTAGACTGTGATATCAGGCTAGTACTGATGTTGAAGTCTGTGAAGACTATTTCTTGGGAAGCTTATAATAAAGACTACATACTTACAAAAAATGAATTTTAAATAAATTCATTTGATCCCCCAAAAGGTAAATCAAAAGTGGTTTTTTATCAGCATTTTGATAGGTGTAAAGGAGACTCTATTATAGGTATGGTGTAAAACTTGCGGGGTTCTATCCAGGGGGTTTGATCTAAAGTGGTTTGATCAAACCCTCTTCAATTGGAATACTTTAAAAGGAAAATTTCAAGGCTTAAATCATTATATTTTCTAAAAATATGTGATTTAAACAAAAAATCAGGATCTCTTGAAAATTGTAAACTAGCTTTGTGGGATCACCCCAGCTATAATGATCAGTCACAAAATCTACTTCAAAAATAGAGAAAACTGTGTCTGCTAGAGTTATTTACACCGGATATGACATGGTGCAAAAAATGGTGTAGACTATGATTTGTGTGAACTTCTCCAGCAATAGTTGTTTGAGAACCTGAAGATGACATTGAGGGAGAAGAAATACATGCATTCAAGTTTGGTTCTCTAATTGTTTGTTTACTATTCTACTTTCTCAGAAGACTTCTTGGAAGAGATGATGTGGTGATTTGGGATACATCAAGACCAATTACTCATCATATTTTTTATTACATGTACAACTTGGGTGACTTGAAGAATCAAGATAATTCCCTGACAACATTCTTTGTTGTATTCAAGAGCAACATGAATGAAAGAGAAAGGATCCCAAGGAAAGTGGTTGAAAAGTACAAGAATGATATCATATTTCATGTCTCCTCTGATGAGTGCATGATTGAAGTTGTTGTACCCCAGACTATCTAGATACAACCATTGGGTTATGAGGTTGTAGAGGATGAAGCCGAAGGCTATGTAAAAGTTTTGTTGAAAAGTCCTAAAGATACCAGTGAACATAGAGTTGGCACTTATGAAGAAAAATCTATGGAAATTCACTTGAAGCATAGGAAGCCTATGATAAGAAAGAAGGTATATTAAATTCTTAAGAAGGTTGGCTTCACTAATGAAGAGATTGCACAAGGTAGAGCCATGCGAGAGAAGATGGCTAGAGAATCTTCAAGACTAAGGAGATTCGACATGAATACTCCTTCAAAACCAACCAAAACTCTTGCAGTGAAAGTAGAGCCCAATGCTCTTGGTAAAGGTAAAGGACCAACTCCTTTTGGACCCAATACAAGATATGGAAAAAGAAAAGAGACTCCTCTGATGGCACCAGTCAAGAGGAGAAAGAAGTAAAAGGCTACAAGGGAAAAGAACCTTAGTATCACTAAAGAACAAGAGGAAGAAGAGGAAGAATCTATAGAAAAATTGGTAAGAAAGAAGAGAGGGAGCATGTCCTATGGTGAAGGTGCTTCACAAGAAGCAAGTGTTGATTCTGGGTATCTAGAAGATCATCATAGAAAAAACAAGCCCTTAAGTGGCAATAAAATTCAGAAAAATCAGAGTTAGGCAACTTGACGTAAAAATTTGAATAAATTATCTATATTATTTCAAAAATATGTAAGAATAGAATCTGTAGCAAATTGAAATTAGTTTCTAAACTACTAGGTTTATTTTAAAAGAAAATAATATTTGGTGAAAATTTGAAATTTCAATGCAGTAGTACTTAAATTTCAAGGAAAAAATAAGTAGGTGTCTGTCTGAACACCCTAACCACAATAAGATGATAATATTTGTTTATAATATTTTAGATATAAGTAGAGGACTCATGTCTTGATGTGATGCATATATTTTTGTAATTTTTTTCTAAGTAAATAATTAATTATGAATTTTGTATTACAACTTTTAAAAAATATAAAAACACGTATGTCTGACCACCTTAACTTGGTCAAAACTTCATGAAATTAATTTTTTTTAATCTTATAGATTGTGAAGCATAGAATACGATGCATATTTTGGATTCAAAAAATGTGATACCATTTGAAATCTATAAATGTTTTTCAATCAGCCTATCAATCAAAACTTTAGTCGTAATTCAAATAAAAAATGAATAATAATTATTTATTAAATTCAAAGTAAAGAATAATTTATATTGGTGGAAAGCTGAGAATATCCTTTAAAAACCCTTTTGGTTTCATCAATTTTGGGTAAAAAAAAGTCATTAGCCACATACCGTACACATACCCATCATATCACCACTTTTTGGCCCATCATGATCTTGCACATACCCTTCTAAAAGATTTCATGATGTGTCATCCTTTAGAAGAAGATGAAGACAGGATTTTGTGTTCATGTGCACACCAAACCGAATCGTATGAATGCAAAAAGTAAGAAGAGGTATCTTTGGACTCAGAAGAAATAAAAGGCCTCACTGTAAGACCTTAGTTGCTCCTCTTTAGATTAGAGGCATTAGTTAACAATTTGGTGCATTTGGATGGATATGTTGTAGCCTACTATAGAAATTCTATACTCAATTAGGTAGGGAGGACAAGAAAACATTAATTTTGCCATTATTCAATATGTCATTACTTTGGAAGCTGGTTAGATTATGTTAAGAACAATGCACCCTAAGAAATTGTAGGAAGCCCGATAAAAGACTAGTCAAGAATTAAAAGAGAAGATCAAATGATGCATTTGAGAAAATTCAACTTCTTTTGACCCTAAATAATTTGGAAACTCTGTGCTGAAGGTATTATGCTCAAAGATGTTCCACATGAAGAAAAAGAGCAAATACTTTGGATGACAA
>VDFB02285458.1:0-68009 GCA_007258455.2 Sequoia sempervirens | reverse complement strand
GATATGTAAAGACATGCAAGAGGAGCTAGTTTCTAATCTAGGATGTTGATCATGAGCATTTCTATATATATGTATGTGTATGTGTGTGTATGTATGTATTTATGTATGTAATGGCATAAAAATATATATAGGTGTATATATATAGATACATATATATGCATATATATACATACATATATAAGTACACACATATACATACATACATACATATACATGTATAGTGCATTTATAGATAATAGATATATATCTATATGCACTATATATATATCTAGATTATCCACAATACAAATGCATATAGATGTATATATAGATAATTACAATTTTATTTTTCGTAATTCTTTTTAAAAAAAAAATAATATAATTTGTTTTGTGCATCCAAAGTTATGTGCTTAAAAACAAGCTTTCGAATATTAATTTTTATCAAAATTTATTATCCAAATTCAATGTCTAAATACTAGTAGGAGTCAATTTAAACCATATTGAAATGTATTATGAAAAACATTATCCAAACATTTGCATCAATGCTAGTTTATGTTTCTTGAATCTTGTCAAATCAATAAACAAAGCTTGATGACAATCAAGGGAGTCGATCACATTGCTACATACACTTGTTGTTCATATGTTGTGAATTATTTTTTATGGTTTAATTACATGTTTGAATAGATTGAAAAACTTGATTGTGAAAAAAAATTTAGTGTCATTGACCATATATTCAATAAGCATGTAAGGTAGAGTGTGGAGATGGACAAGATACATGAATAGAGAGACAAAGAGAAAAATATGATCATCAGGACATATATGAGAAATGTTTAAGCTAAGAGATTAGATAAATGATAAATGGGTGTAAGATAATGCCACGTTGCAATGCAATAAGATGACTTCAAATAAACATTGTATGAATAACCATATTAAAAATTCTTTGAACATATATGTGATGAGATAAGTTTTGTTCGATAAGTTTGATCAAAATCAAGATAAATATCCTTCATTGAGTTGTCCAAAAAAAAAAATGTGATATTTGATAGATTACAATGAGTTATGGAATATGTAATTTATACAATTTTAAACAGTTTTATAAAATTTTACTTTTTGATATTTGCAATAGAGCGTGAAAAAATAAAGTCAGCAACTATGAATCATGGTATAAAATTTATAATCTTTAGTCAAGTGCTATGATATATATATATATATATATTTTGATAGATAATGGTTATATATACATATATATATGATAATGGTTATATATATATATACATATATATATATGGTATTTGGTTATATATATATATACACATACATATACACATGTATATATATACATGTATGTATATATATATACATGTATATGTATATATATATATAAATATGAGCATATACATGCATGCATATATATATGTATGTATATATACATACATATACACACATACATGTATATACATATACATACATGTATATACATATATATGTATATGTATATATACATATATGTGTATGTATAAGCATATATATATGTATATACATAGTATATGTGTGTATGTGCATGTATATAAACACATACATATATGTATATAGTATGGAAGTGTAATGGCATAAACATGTGTATAAATTTATATATATACATACATATATACACACACATATATACATACATATATAGATCCACACATACATACATACATACATACATACATGTTTACATATTATAAAGAGAAGACATTGGTGGATTTCAAACAAATAGGTTACAATAGACAAATTGCATGAGAGGTGGTTGGGCATATTAGTGGCAATACAAAATATTGTCAAGATTTGAATCAAAATTTGAATGCAAAAGCAAGGAGTGAGAAAAGACACATAACCTAATGTACCATGGTGGTAAAAATAAGATGCTCATTATCACTTTGTCCATAACATAAGCCAATGATCAGATATAAGTTTTGTTGGTGTAGATCTAGGCTATGCATCTTTCGTCTTATAGAGCTTGATTGATCATTTTCAATTTTTCTTTGCAATGTGAATGTTAAGTGGGAGGATCTTAGGATTAGGTGTACGATTCATCTTGTAAGTTTTATGTCATGATTACTCATATTTAAGCATGCAGATGACAAAAAATTTATGATCTTCAAACATTGTGAGATGTGGACATTATCTATTCTTTGAAATACTTGGAGTAGTTATAGAACATCCTTCCAATTAAATACTTCCATGGAGTGCATAGATTTGAGAAACTATTCATTTTGATTACTATGACACAATCCATGATATGTAAATACATGTAAGAGGAGTTACTTTCTAATCTAGGATGTTGATCATGACCATGTGGCTTTGGATTTATGCTATGGCTTATGTTTTTTACTCATAGTATTGGGACCACTTATTTGGAATTGATATAGTTTTATAATTTTTTATGTGTATATAGCTATATGTTTTGTTTGTTGGTGACTTTGATGTCATTAAAAGGTACATTATAAATTTGAGAATCAAGATAATAAGATTAAAACTCAATTGTTGAATTTAAGACTCAATTCTTGAATTTAAATGTAATAAGATTGAAACTTGTGTATTTTAATTATAGGAAAATTCCTACCAAATTTCTAATCAATCCTTTCAAGATTCAACTTTGGTTTGACATGTAGCAATACCTTAATGGTTGCAACAAGTTATAGATCACATGACATTCAATGTTTTATTTCATAGATTTGTTGATACACTTAGTGCTTAGTCTAATTTAAATACCATGAGTTTATTAACTATTACGAAAAATATCAAGTTTCATTAAACATGGAAAATAAACCAATGTGATGTTTGAAAGTATTTTTATTGTACAAATATATGCTTACAATAGGCTCATGGGCTAAAAATTTGGCATTTATATATTTGTTGAGCACATGACATGCCTTTTGTAGCAAGCTTCTAAAATATTTGTTCTTGCACTTAAAATAAACTCAAAAAAGGTTTTATTTAGTTATTTTGTCTAAAAGAAAATTCCCACATCACATTGGTTTGTCTTAGGCAGAATCATTTTCCATTACATCTATTTTGTTGGAATCCCAAATATAGGCCAATTGGGCCACAAGCTGGACTTTTGTTGGTCACATTGAACTACAAGAAAAATATGGTGAGCTAAATCTCTTTGCGCTGAATAGGAAAAAATTAAATCAATTTTTGTTTTTATGCCACAATGGATTATTGGGGTGGTCCAACATCCATAATTATAATCTCATCATCCCTTTGAAATTGAAAGAAATAATACTAATAAACCAATCTAGGAGAAGCAAGCAACACCTTAAATGCAATAGAAACAAAACAATGACACACTCATAATATAGCATGATTTTATTAACCCTTTTAGGAAAAAATCAAGCAAAAACAACACCTACTATATTAACTCATCCATTCACAATACAATAAGATATTTCTTGCTTGTACTTAACCATAATCTATGTGTGATTATTTATAGACACATCACCATACGAAAGTGCTAAACGGTATTACAATACAATTGGTATAAAATTATGGACCAAAAAATAGCCTATAAGGGATGTAAAACTTACAAAGTATACAACACATATCCAACATAAAATTTTCACCCTGTGTTGCCTTTGCCACATTGAAAGCTTAGCATTTAATTGAACATGTTGTGATTCTTCTAAGTGGTGTTGCACTTGATGTAAGAATTTTTTTTTGGTATCCTAGGAGGTATTACTAATTTTATATCCTAAATCATTCGTGGCATCCTACAAAAACCTTCTTCCCAACACCTTTAGGCATATCATGAAAAGTGAAAACTACATGATAGACAGTTAAGCAATTGAATTACCACAATAAACAACAAAACTAGTTGTGCCAATCATTACAATTTGTAGTTGCATGGTTTAAAAATTAACCATTTTGTATTTTAATGCTTTTGTACTCTACCAATTATCTAGGTCATGCAAGGATTTCTTTTAGAATTGAAGACCATGTGATTATTAAAACTTATTCCCCCATTCTTGTCTCTAAAATCAAGTAAAATTCATGTTGTCCTGGCATGCATTTCATGTCCCATAATATAATACTCTTTTATTTGTACATTTATATGCTTATAGTGGATATCTAATGTTCACTTAATCTATCCGAGAAGGTAGTAAAAAATATGCCATATAAACACAACATCCTATGGGTGAATACTTCATTTTTACTCAATCATGTCTTTTTAGATCTTCAACATGGTGACATATTATCATATAACAAATTGACAACATTGGACTTTAATAATCATCTTCCATGCTTGGAAGAGCTTAAAAAACTTTTGGAGCCACTATCATTATGAAAATGTGTTCTATAAAACAAAGATAATTAGGATTTCAAGCCCTTTCGAAGACAAGCTATAGCATTTTCCATTAACAACTATGAAGATATTACACAATTTTATTCAAGTTTCTTGTCATTACAGTATGGGATTGATATTGAGTTTAAGATTTAGAGAATGTAAGTGATGGAGTATATCCCACTGGTATCATTGGGATAGAGGCTTTTGAGATTATTTTCCCTTGACTAGGAGCTATGAAGCCTTCAAAAATAATCTATTATGATTGTGTCATGGCCAAGCACAAAGACCATACTTTGCATGGACACATTTTCACCTTAGTTAACACTAACACCTTGTTTTCAAGGTCTCTTTCTCTTCTATGTATTTTCTGAATGGATGTTTCAATAGTTATGTTTATTTTGCATTTTTAAGCAGTTAGATCTTTCATAAAACTGTAGCATTCTCAGGTTACAAAAGGAATTTTGTTTCTATAGATCAGATTCAATTTTTCACAAACCTAGATTTTCTACTCTAGCTTTTACAATAGTTCAAAATTAAAAATTAAGCCCATAACAATGCTATGCAATGGTGGAACCATTCATTTCAATGAACATTACCAATAAATTTTTGTTAAGTCTCTAACTTGAGGCTATTCAATCTTGTTTTCTATCATGTTATTGCACTTGAAGCTTGAAGGTCAACAATAGTAAGAAATGTAAATGTTTCAAATCTTACCACACAAATATGGGTGTCAATTCAAATAAGAATAGTTAATAATATGCTTTTACCTGGAAATGATACAAATTTTCAGAATTCCATATCCAGATGTATCTAGCATAGCTCTAAAATCAACCTAATTTTGGGTATAGGAAAGAATGGTTTCTAGGCCATATCTAGGCCATGCCATACTCATATTTGTATCAGATAATCTAGTATGCATACCATGGGATGAGGTTCATGTATCCTGCAACCTTGACCAACAGTGCTTAGAATTGCATCAAAAATTTTATTGAAGGATGAATCTGGATAGACAAACTCAAAAGTGGGGTTCTTATGTTCTATGGAGAAGAAGCCTAGATGTATACTTCAGAGGATGTGCTTTGTGCATGTGCTAAAATCATGGGTAGGGGAACTGTGAGGACTACTCCAAGGTAGTGACATTGAATAAGAGAATTGTAACAATGAAGAGATTAAAGAATTCTAATAATATATATGGAGATGGCTGCCAAGCTTAGAAATGAGAATATAGTTAGTCGGAGATGTTATTTCCATTCTAAGGAGATATTTTGGGGATATGATAATCATCCCAATAGAAATTTATTTTTTCTTATACATGGTAATTGCATTGTCCCAAATGGATGCTCTGGTTCATATTTTTGGTTATCTTTTTCATAAAGAAATTAAATTCATTAGCACAAATGAAACCTACATAGTTATGTTTTGATTAGAAAAATCATATTACTTTTGATCCTCATTATACATAAAGAAGTTAAAAGATTGTTCATAGAAACTTGGAAGGGACATAATGGGCAAGTTTAAGTAAAACAACATAATATAAGATCACTTATTGTTAAATTAAGGTTGCCTTTATAAATTTCCTTCAAAATGATTTGATTTGAATGCTAGCATAAATGAAACAATGAAACTATAGCTATACATATTTGGCATGGAGAACAAGGGGTAAAGTAGATGTCATTGATTGAGTTTCTGGATAAATGTCTTCAATATCAATTTGATTGATAAAAACTTATGATCTTATCCCTTATTGTTTACATATGATAGAAAGATTAAGTAATATACAAGTTGTTGAGCTATTCTAGGTTGAATTAATAGATAGATACATTAAATTATTACAACAAACATACGTTACTGATGTTAACATGTGTACTTTTCACTAAGGTATTGATACCTCTATCACCTTAGGGATCTCAGCTTAGCACATTTTTATTTAAAAAGCTTGACTAAATATGTAATTAGCAACCTTCTAAAAAAAGATTATTGAGGAAATTGTACTTTTTATTAGGACACTAAAACCCATAGCAAGATAAGAAAATAAAAAATAGGACACTGAAACCCCTATTGTCTTAGTTGTCTCAGTTTAGCATACTTTGTCATTTTAAAAAATCTAGAGTAAGTACATAATAAGTAGCCTTTTAAACATAGATCATTGGGGAGGTGAGATATAATGCAATTGGTTTCCAATAATATAAAACAACATAAAAAAAGAAAAACAATTAAATCTGATGATTTGTTTATAAATTCATTCATTTGTAGAAGAAAAAATGGGCAACTAATACAATAGTGGGTAGTTATAACCCCCAAAAAGAATCAAACCTAGAACAAGAGAAACATCCAAAAAATTTCCCTTTAAAATAGCCAATGCACTAAAGAATTTACCATAGTAGAACACAAATTTTCATATAAAATAGTCTGAATTTGTAGAGAGGCAGACAAAAGAATGGAGTAGAAACCTATTTTCTACTAACAAGCATTTAAATTCTTACTCAATATTTTTCACTGCCTTATAGAGAAATTGATAAGCATCATGCATAGTGCATTCTCTGCTCTTTGTGTTGCCAGTGCTAAAGAAAAAATCAAGTGCTTTTTGGAGCTTAGCAACCACAATAAGAAATCCACTCAAATCATCCTGCAGTCCCCCCCATTATCTTTTCCTCGACCTACATGTTGAAATATTTTAAGCATCAATGGATACACATGTTCACATTCAACACTCAAACATCTAGAACAAATTGGAATCATATGGTAAACATATAGAAACTTCACATAAAACTAGGAACAAATGAACTTTTAGAATTCATAGTTATCCGTGATATATACAGCTCGAACAAGATAGTAGAAGATATAATCATTTGTAAAATTCTACACATTGGAATTGTCTTAGTGTTAAAATCTATTTTCATTTCATTACAAAGGTCATACTTATACTTAAGGACGATTCAATTCTCATATCTTACTCTTACAAAAAGGATATCCTCAAAAAATTACTTAGCTTACAAACACCAAATGACTAGAAAAATTCTTTGTAATTTCTGAATAAAAAATTCATGTTTTAAAAAAAAAACCTGAATAACCACAAATTTACAATTGAAATTACATAATCTTAAGTTACTCATTGTGTACATATGTCTGCTTACTCTAGAGGAAGAGTCTAACCTAGTGAGAGACATCATTATGCATTAGAAACAACTTTGTTGTGCTCAATGTCTTTTCAATATTCTCTTGTGCCTTTCTCATGTCAACCATTCAAAAAATATGGACCAATCAACACTTATCTAGAGAATTTATGCTAAATACTCTACAGTCTGAGTAGTAGAAATTTGGTAATTCATCTAGCCACACAAAAATCGATGAGCTATTTCCTAACTATACCTATACAAATTGTCCATTTACAATTATCCTTTGAATTTCATTTTTTAGAATAAATCACTATGAGATATAATTTACCATCAAATACATATTCTTGAAATTGTCCCCTTGTATCACTCAGCTTATAATAAGCCTGACTAGCCTTTTCAGCAAGGGTGCGGTATTGAATAGAGGCCACCACAATTACAAAAACATTATCTTGAAACAATTTGAAAAATACATTACTCTCAAAATACAAATATAATTCTTTCTACAAAATCTTCCACATTCTTATTAAAAAATGAAGATCAAAATCAAAACATATTCATACCAAGATGTGAATATGATTCAAAAACCCTAAACACCTATAAACAACTATTTCAGATTTTTTTTTTAAATAAAAGAACCTAAAGAGATTTTAAAAACCTAAAACACATACCTTGGTCTTTGTTTCATAGAATAAATTCATTTTATTTACTCTTAAGGAAAGATGACCTCTGAATTGGGTTCCACAAACCCATGGCACAAAGTGGCACCTTCACTCCAGCACTTCTTGACACCATCTAAATCTCTGTCATGGCCACTATTGACTAGTCCAATTTCACACAACAAAATAACTGGCCCATTTTTTATCCTTGTATTCAAATGAAAAGTCACAACATGCACAAAATTTTTAGCAACACTACAAACCTATGACCATAAACATTCAGAACTGTAAATTGAAGGCCAAAATATTTCACCTAAAATATAACTTAGAGGAGTTTTCCACAACTATTTAGTATCTTACCTTGCAATAAGTTCACAGATTCTTTGTATATATATAGGCTAAGTCAGAGCCGCTATACATATTTGTGGAAAAGGGAAGCAATCAAGTGAATGCTAGACATAAACCATCTCAAAAGGCACTGATTTCACCCTCATCAAACAATCCGAGCAAATTAGTAGACAATGCAAAAATGAAAGTGTAAAAGATACAGGAACTTACAAACACCACCTTTGTCGCTTCCAACACAGTAAATGTAAACCCTCTCAACAGACACAAATTTTAGCCTCATCAAACAACCTAAGCAAATGAAAAAACAACACAAATAATATTTTGCTTGATAGACTTATAACTTCACACCATAAGCCGCTAATGACGCCGACACTTTAGTCTACACAGAATAAATGAAAATTCGTAAATAGTAAATACAAATGTATTGCTTAAAATGATATGCATCGCTAGAAATAGTGGCTGCGAAGGCACGACTACACCAAAAAACTCATGAAATATTTCCAATAGAAAAGTTCATTACAATAATTAAATAAATTACTAAATGACAAAACCATGACAAAAATACAAGGAGCCAATGAGAAAATTGTAAAAAAATCAATAATTTGCTTTTAATAAATTAATCCCCAAAACATTAGCATAGCGATATATATTACAAGCACGATTTTCGATGCATCATTTTAATAGGCAACATTCTACTGAAATGAAAATTCACAAATAGTTAATACAAATGTACTACTTAAAACGCCATGCGTTGCTAGAAACAATGGCTACAAAGACACTACACCAAAAAACTCATCAAATATTTCTAATAGAAAAGTTCATTACAATAATAAAATAAATTATGAAATGACAAAACCACATGAAAAATATCAGCAGCCAATGGGAAAATTGCAAAAAAAATCAATAATTTGCTTTTAATAAATTAATCCCCAAAACATCAACATAGCGGATATATATTTTACTAGCACAATTCCCGATACAACATTTTAATAGGCAACATTCAGCCGAAAATATTAGTCTCCCGCTTATAAGGTAGGGACTAATAATTATTTTAATTATTTAATTATTCATTAGCCTTTTCTATCATTAACTTAAATTAAAAAAAATTATTTAATTGCCTCCTAATTTGTCATCTTCTTCCTATTTTTGGATTAAATTATTATTTAATTCAAAAATCAGCTTGCCACATGTCTTCTTTAATTAAATAATATATTTATTATTTAATTACCCATGTCCCACTTTTGAATTAAATTGTTATTTTATGAAAAAGTCAACCTGTCACATGTCCTCTATAATTAAATAATACTTTTATTATTTATTTATTTGAATTTCTCCTACAACCTCTTTTTTTATGTCAATCTTATCTTTCACATCAAATCTTATCTCTTGACATCTCATTTAATTCTAGCCCTTGATTCAATTATCTTATAATTCAATCTTAGCCATTCATTTCTTATCTTTGCCCTAATTTAGCCCTAACCCTGTTCTATACTACGACTTTCATTCTTGGCCATTGATTGACATATCTTATTGACATTCAATCTCAACCCTTCATTCAAATTTGTCTTTTCTATAAAATACCCCTATCATTATCATTTCTACATCTCAATCTACATCTAGTTCGTATGCAAGTACATGTTGCTAGTGTGAGACAACAATCTTCAATATTTTTCTAGTCATTGTCATAGGCTTATTATTGCACACTCAAATCTGAGTGCATTAAGTACACTCAAGCAAGATGGAGAAGAGCAATAGAGGTCAATCAATGATAACATGAAGAATTTATGGTGATATTGCTTTATATTTCACGTTTTTACACTTATTTATGCTCTATTGTTGTTTAGGGTTAGTTTTTATGCTATTTTACATTAACCTAGATCTTTACCCTAGATTACAGTGTGGACATGGTAGCTTCCAATTTCACCTTTAAAAGTGGGTTCCTTACCCATTCTACCTCTGACCTCACCCTCTAGGGTATGAACCCTTGCTCTTGTATCTTGCAGCAAGGCTAAAATCTATGGCCTCTACATTTCTAAAGGGTTGGCCAACTTCTTGGCTCTTTTCTTATTATTTTTGGTTTGTACCATTTTGGATTTGGACTTCTAATTGAATTTTCCAGTTTAAAGTTTTATTAGTTTTCCATTTAACTCATATTGCATAAAAATTTACTAATTTATCACACATTCATCCCAAATTAAAGAGTGAAAGTTTTGAACATATAATTGCAAAATTTCTTATGTTAACCACAAGTGGATTCAAACATCCTTATTTATTTGTATAATATCAACATGAAATGACTATTTTTCACAAACAAGAGGGGTATATCCATTAGATTCATCGAAACTAATTATTATAACTTTAGGTGGTTGACACACACACAAGTTCTCTCCCAACCCTTTTGGTTCATTTGGAGGATTATTCATGCTACATTTGATCAGTACATGCTTGAGATGAGATGGTTAGGTCTACCTATATGCTTGCAATGACCTTAGAGACCTGCTTCAATCCCTCCCTTTCATCCTTTACATATCTCATTGCATGTGTAAAGGTTTCAGTATCACCCAACTAAGCCTCTCTGTCAACATTAGTTCCCTCAATAGTTTTAGATAGATTTTCCTACTCCTTAGCTTTAAGGTATCATTCATTACCGGTGATGGGATTCTTGGAGGTTTTCTTGGTTCTCACCATTTCTGGCACAAGTTTTTCTAAATATTAGTCTCTTAATGTTGGACACAACACTTACGTAGTGAGCTCATGCGTTCGAGTGCTCAAGTTGGTAGCTCTAATACCATTTGTAACAATCATCTCCTTATAAAATATTTACCATGAAATATTCACCAAATAGTTAATAACTAACTGTTGTCAATAAGATTTGCACCCTGCTGAATATGAAATTTAGCAATCTATTGAAACATGGAAACATTCTTGAGATGTGGGTAACTCATTATGAGAATGAATCTCCAGAGAAGGTCAGCTTCCTCGTTGATAATCACCTACTCTACTGACTTTTGGAGAAAAGAGTTAAAGGAAGTTTATGATTTAAATCCTATCACCTAAAATGATTGACCAACATTAAGAAGTTTTTGATAATAAATCACTCTCACCACCTCTTTAAAACTTGATTCTCACACTCTCACACCACATATGATCCAAAAGTGATTTGTGCAAAGGTTTAGAATAAACATAAGGCACAACCTGAACTAAAATGTAACTCTTGCAAACCAATTTACAATAGTAAGACAAGAAAACGATTCAACAGATTTGAATCACAAAATACATCAAATTACTATTGCAAGGCATAAACAAGAAGTGAGAAAGGAAATTTTGCTGCTTTATTGAGTGAAGGATTGAAAACTCTCAAAATTTGAGTACAAAAATTTTACAAGCTCTCAAAATGTGTCAAAGCAAGAAACAAGAATCTGAACTAGAAAATACTAAGCTTTTCTCTAAGATATACCTCAAAAACCCTAATCCAAGCTGAAGAAGAAAGCTCAAGGAAAAGCATCAAAAATTGCCCAAAAAGGTGGCACAAAAGTGGAAAAGTCACACTTTTTGCATGTACATACTAAAAAGCTCCTAAAAATAGGTCTACGTTGCTTTAAAAGCAAAAAAAAACACCTTATCTCTTCAATAAGAAGCTCAAATCCGACCAAGAGAAAAGATCACTAGCAAATCTGCTAAAAATAGCAAAGAAATAAAACAATTTATAAAATATTGTTTTATTCTTGCTTTACAATGATTTGCAGATTTAATACTCTCACAATTTGATTATTTTTGCAATTAAAGATTTAGAAAAATCTTTTGCAAAACAATATAACTTTATCTCTCCAATACAATTTGATTTTCTTTAGAAAAAATCATAAAAATAATGCAATCTCCTATCATTATTTTAATTTATTTCTTTAAAATCAATTGAAAAATAAAACCTAAATGATAAAAGCTTTACCTAAGGCATAAGTAATTTCTCATTTGTATTTCAATTGATTTCTCTCAAAAATCAATCAAAACCAAAGGCATTTATCATTATCCATCTTTTGACTAAGGCAATATTGACACAAAAATACTAAAGCCTTAAGCCATGAAACATTTTATCAAACAATCCTAAAGACTTATGCAAATCATAATATGAACACCCCCCCATAAGGCTCGACCTAGGGCATGCATAAGACATTAGAGAATAAAACTAAGGCATTAGTTTAAAATGAAAAACCCACTTTCGAATTAGGGCATGAGGAATAGTCAAAACCTAAGGGAAACCCTAAATTCAAATCATTTGCCTTTTGCGACTTTGAGAAAAATGCTTTGTTGAGAAAGGGTTGGAATGTATGAGCTAGGGTTTTGATTTGGAGCCTCCATTCGAGCCTTCATTTGAGCTTTTAATCTTTCGTTTTGATCATACTCGACCTCCAATACTCATGGTAAGTTTCAACTGAAATTTTCATTGTTCCTTGGGTCTTTTTGAGGAGAAAAATGGCCTCACAGGCCGTGACTTTAACATATTTCCTGATGCATCTTTGAATTTTTGTATTCTCCTTTCTCACTGGCCACCATGAGAGTGAGCTCAACCTTGTATTTTAGAATCTTTGTGAGAGCTTGGCCACCACGTGCTTGGTGAGTTTTATCCTCTCTTTTGTTCTTTTTCTGTTAAAACAAAAGCTTTCAAAGCTTGTCTTTGTAAAAGAATGATTCCTCTTTTGTAAAAAAAAAAAAACCATGCCCATTGTATAGGCCGTGCCATTACATGCTCTTGATAATTAATTTATTAAAAAAAAACTGCATTATGATTATTGCTTGCTTCATATATTGAAGTGTCAATGGAAACTCAAATGGATTTTTCTCTTCTAATGAACATTTAAAAGAGTCAAAAACTCTCTCCAGGCCGCGCCATATACATCCTTAACATGAGCTTTTAAACACTTCTGGGCATTTTTTGGGCTCGACCCATGATAACATTTTATGTATTTTTCATCCTTTGTAAAAACCCCTACATGGGTAAGCTGAAAAAATGGTGAAAATCTACATTTTAAATAAAAACCCTCATGTGGGTATTTGTGATTTTTAAAGATTATCATGACTTTATCATTCTCCTTCTGAGATTTTAATGGTTATCATCAACTTTTTCAAATCTTTGTGACTCTTGTAACCCACACTAGTGATTATGTGTGATGTCTTGACAAGGGCCGAATGATATTGTGGCTACCATTTTTAATCTTTGTATTTCATACAATTTTTTGTATTCTCCTCAGGACAAGAAGATTTAACATTCAAAAAATTGCAAAAATCATGTATGAATCCTTCATGGGTATTGTTGAAAAGCTTCAAGACAGCATATAGAGCACATTTCTATTAAAATTCACCATCCTTCACACAAAAATTTATTGATTTACACCTGTAGATTGGTTGCTTACTCTAGCCTCTTATGCATTATCGTGACTCTCATGTCATTTCATATTGCTTCAGCTTGCATCTTTAAATCTCCTTCATGCTTTGTTAATCTCAGCTCACTCTGGAAATGAATTCTACATATTGTGATGCTTGTCCAATCTGTCCATATTTGTCTGCTTAAACCCCATGCAAAATACACTTTGAAAATACACTTTGAATGATAGAACAAGCCTCCAAAACAGTGTACTCTTTGGATTGTTTCCCTTTCAAATATAGTGATGTATAAAACTTCATTTAATGCAACATTTGCACTCATGCATTATAATTACAGTGGATTACCTGATGCTTGTCATCTTCCATTCAAATGAAAATTTGAATCTCTTACGCATGATTCCTTTATTGAATAGTGTCCTATTGATGAGGCATTTTTTATGCATGTACACTTGAATTCATTAAGTTCATTAAGTCTATTGTCCACCTGTAGCATTCAAAACAACATATTACTTGATTGTTATGAGTGAACAATAGGCTTAACTTTTTGATGACTGAAAACATGTTTTACTCCTTCATGAATAGTTCAGATGAACATGATTATTAAATTCCTTCACTCAGCCCCATCTTTAATGCTTGAGGGGAAGCATTTCAAGCTCTACCCTTGTGGGAGCCTGTTTTACTCCACATGATTCTATGTCTTCATAAGATGATCAACTTCATGTCTTTTCCAATACCTACATAGGAAACAAATAGTGTCAACAAAAAAAATATATTATTATGATGTTTACACTTTCAACTTTGATTCCTGCACTTTTCTTGATTGTTTCAGTGTATTGTGAACAAAATTCTACATTATTGTTGGTGGTTCATGTAGGTATCTTCATAGTCAGAGCTCTAAAAACCCTCTTTTTCTCCTTCAAATTGATCAGAGCTTAAGGACGAAGGATGGTGCACCACTTCTGCATTGGCCAACAACAACAGGCAATGATGATTATGTTCATGCTTATGTGTTTTCCATTTTTGCATGTTCAATAGTGTAGAGTGCTCCTTGTGATGCATTGTAACAGTTACCTCCATGACTTGTGTGGATTCTTAAATTTCTTTATGCTTTTCATTCTGAAAAGAAAATGCATCAAAATGAAAAAATGTACCATCATTTGTATTCTTGCAATCAAATGAAATATTTTAATGAGCATCATGAAATAAATGAAAGCACTTCATTATGCTTAATCATTTGTATATTTAGTTATGTACTCCATTTGGTTTGTAAAGTATTGGGCAATACTTTTGAAACTCAGTTTTCTCAAAACACTTGCACAACTGGTACTTGATGAATACATTGCAAACAACACTTAATACACATGTGGAAATAGCTAAAATTTTACTTTAAGATATAACAAAATTTAATCAGCTCCACCAATTGAGCTATAGTTAAAAATTGGTAGCAATAACATCATAGGTAAAAAAAATGTACATTTTTTTTCTATTAAAAATAAGCATGCTTCTACATAACCATTTCCATTAAGATATAATAAACATCTATACATGCTTTTCAAAGTGAAAGGATAAAATCATTCACTTGTATTTCAATTGAATGATGTCATTTAAGAAAGCTCAAACAATAACTTAAAGAAACAAGGTCAGAGGTCTCACATCTAGATTCTTTCTATCTTCCAAGACTTAGCATGTCATTTGCAAGAGGGAGAGCATCACCCGAGTGCTTTACCTCCAACCATGGACTTAAGCAATCCCACACACACCTTCCTAATTGAAAGTAGCCCTACCCTTCAACAAAGCGTTTAGTCAATGTAATGTCATAAAATTGCACCCCCTTGTAATTTCAAATACATTCTTGCATCTGCTTTAGTTTCCACTCCCCTAGCATTTGTGTAGGCTCATTTTAGCCCTTGCATCAACCTTTTTCCCTCTTAGGATGCTCGAGACCCCTTTTTCAGTAGCTACCTTTGTGTGTTATCTTTGCATCAAACCTTGTGCCTTTCTCATTCTCGTCGTTTTGTAGCATGATGTGTCTAGACGCTAGTGCATTGTGCAAATGTCCACGTGTTGTGCTAGTGTCCTAGGAAATTTCAAGGTTCAAATGACTGTTTCTGAGCATGTTTTCCACTTTTCAACAATTTTTGTTGGTGGTAATGACCTAGGATGTCTTGTAACCTCTTAGGAAGCTTCTTTTCCCTCTTTAACAGCTATTTTTTAAACTCATTTGGCCTTCTTCTCCTCTTGGCTTATCTCTTGAGCTTTCTCACTTTCATACACTCTCCTTTCCCTCTTTACTCTCTTGCTTGCACAAATCTCTCACTTGTTACAACAACTTCAAGCACTCTTAAGCTCTTACAACGCTCTTTGCAGCTCTCTTGGCTCTCACAGCCCTCTCATTCATCCTTGCTCTCTTTGGCTTCCTTAAGCCTTGTAGCTAATATATCTCTTACCTTGTGCTTGCAAACATCTTGGTATTTATCACATCCCTATGATACAGGTTCTCCTCCTTGAGCAGGAATTGCTTTTGTCACTCCTACATTCCTTTCATTCATATTATCTCTATCTATCTATTTTGTTATCTGTGGAGGTGGGAACACCAAAACTGGGGTTTGAATGAGGCAGACCCCTATATAGCCCCAACATTCCCTCTAGATCTTACATATGCAGGTTTTGAAGATATCTAATAGTTGGAGGCTTCATTACTTGGGTTGTTGTGAGCATTTTCCTTCTCTATTCTCTCTAGTTCTATCATTTACTTTAATTTATTCTAGTTTTATTACATTTTGTTACCTTCTTGCATTTTGTAAGTTCTTAGCAATCTAATTGTTAGTAGTCACTAAAATATTTTCTGGGATATTCTCACTTTCTAGTCTGTACAAGATGCTAGCGTGCCTCTAGGACTACAGCGCGTTGCACTGTCATCCTTATTTCTTATTGTCGTCCTTTGGTCAAGAGCCTTTTAGTTTGTCCAAAAACCTATTTGGCCTACTCTTTTTTATTCTAGAACTCTCATTGTGTCCCTTGAGGTAGTTTAGGGTAGTTCGCCCCTTGGTAATCTCTTGAGAATAAATAGAATCATGAGTAGTGAATCCCCCTTCTCTACATTTGGTGAACCCTACGTGAACCACGATATTTTTCAAAAAGCTAGGAATTTATTTACCCCAACTTGGTGGGGTCATAACTTTTGACTCGGTGCTTAGAATTCAAAACTGTTTACATCGTTGGAAAGGTCTCCAAGAGGACTAATTCAATCCCTAAAATATTGTGCCTTCGATTTCCAAATTTTAGGGACCGAGATAAGTTTCAACCCCAAATTCTACTCCAAAGACCTCCAAAAATATAAATACTAGAACCTAGGAAATACCAAAAAAAAAATCTAGATTTTCGGTTTTTCTCAGTTCTGTCACCCCTAGACTGCTTCAGATCAACTGACTTGTTTATTCATTATTTATTATATTTAGCTTAATATTTTTCAAAATGTATTTAATATCTTCTTTTATGAGTTAAGTATCTAATTATATTCAAAATGTTAATGATATTCCATTTCATGCATGTGATAGTGACTTATCTTTGCCCATGTCACTTTGTATCTTTGACCCTTCTCATGAGATTCCTCTTGCTTCGAAGGATATCTTGTTGCAAGAAGATGAAATCATTGATACCTTTCTTAACATTACCCTACCTTCTCTTCATTCCAATGCACTCTCTTCTAGAGATGACACATTACTGAATGAAGAATATTTTCTCTATTCCAATGCACTCTCCTCTAGAGATGACACATTAACGAATAATGAATCTCCTTCCACATTTGATCCTCCCTGGATTGATGTTGAGAATATTTATTTTAATAATTTTTCCACTAGTTGTGATGATTTTGTAAATGTAATCCATGCCTCTGTTTCCCCTCAAAGGCCTAAGAGACTGGTCATTTATTTGACTCTAGCTAGTCCCTCTCCTTAAAGGATTTGTCCTATCAATGGTGTTCCATTTTATAGTGATTCTCATAACCTTTCTAAGGCTCCCTCTTATAGAGCAATATCCCATACTTATAAGAATAGAATGAATAAGCAACAAGTCTTCCTTCAGCACCTAAACCTATAATTGAAGCACCTAGTGATTACAATCTTGTCGAGCAACTCTACATTACTCTGCCCAAGATCTCACTGTGAGACTTGCTTCAGTTTGCTCCAATTTATCAAGGTATGCTTCATGAAACCTTACAAAATATCCTCTTGCCTAACTCTTCAAGGCCATTGGATGTTAATGTGTTGATGGCTCATATTCGTGTGGATTCACCGAATATTGCATTCTATCTACAAGAACTCCCACCTCTGAAAGTGCAAAAGCAGGCAAATCCTCTAATGATTATAATTAACATTAATGATATAGGCATTAGACATACTCTTGTTGACACTGGTTCAACGCTCAATTTATGTAGCATCGATCTATTGCCTAAAATTAATATTGATTCATCTTCTCTTAATGCTTCTTTTGTTATCATTTGTGGATTCAATAATGTTGGTCGACAAGCCCTAGGCATGATAGTGTTGCCTTTGAGGTTGGGTCTCGTTACTATACCCACCCTTGTATATGTTATGTCATAAAAATTACCATATAACCTCCTTCTTGGTAGACTGTGGATTCATGCTTATGATGTAGTCTCATCTACCTTGCATATCGATTAGTCACAGTCAGGGCTAACACTGATGCTATGCTCTTATGTGAGATGGCAGTTGTTGGTCAGGTTTTAGTTGTGCCTACTTTTATCCCTTCAGTATCTTCCAATGTGTTGACATATACTCCAATAGTACCTGTTACAAAGGATACTCTTGAGGTAGATGTCCCTGAAGAAGATCCTTTTGAAGCAAAAAATCTTATGCCTACTACTACCTCTTCTCAAGAGAATGCATGTCTTGGTGATGATTGGGGTTCTCTAGACTTTATGGAATCCTTAATTAGAGAAAATAAAGTCACCCTGATCCACTTAAACCTTCTGATAACATCATCCACACCTACTATCAAAGATGATTATTCTTTTGTATCGTGGGATAATGTGAGGGATAATTGTAATGTCCTTAATGTTGATCCTCCTCCTTTTGATGAAGATGATCGCACTTCTATTAAGGAGGCCAATGTTTGTAGTCTTGTCAAGAAGATTGATGGAAATCCTATTGAGGAGTATAATCCCCATTGCTAGAATAATGCTCTCTATGAAGATCCTCCTCCTTCTCAAGATTTACAGACACGCTATGGCCCTAGCTTTAAGCTCATCTCTAAATATGGCTATGGGCGTAAAGGTT
The DNA here is from genome assembly GCA_007258455.2 of Sequoia sempervirens. Classification (NCBI taxonomy): domain Eukaryota; kingdom Viridiplantae; phylum Streptophyta; class Pinopsida; order Cupressales; family Cupressaceae; genus Sequoia; species Sequoia sempervirens. Next base: position 48,904 of record VDFB02285458.1, on the reverse strand, counting down.
GTGGGCGTAATGAACAAGGCATTCAAGTCCCTATAGAATGTGCACCTTGTAAACGTAATTTAGGGCTTGGTTGCTCAAATGAACAATATAAATGGAAACCACAGTTGAATGGCGACATGATTTCCGCTCAACCTCATTCTCTCGGATTGATTCATTCAACATTATCTACTGTCTTTGTGCCTTATTTTTCTGAGTAGTCAAGCTTTTCTCCATAAGAGAAAGGGTTGCTTCCTACTCCTCTTTATTTTTCTAAGCAATATCTTATTTTGTTAAGGCTTCTAAAAGCCCACTTGATTACTCTTCCTTCTCCTACACATAAGAAATTTCATAAGCACAATAAAGAAAAACACTTTCTGTGCATACCATCGAGTTCCTGGCCATTCCACTAGTGAATGTAAGGCCTTGAAGGATAAAATACAACTTCTTGATTTGGGTGTCATCACTCATTTATTTTTTGATGCACCTGTCTCTTCTTCAAATGACAAGTGATATCGAGGTCTACCTTTATCCTGTATGTTCTAAGTATCTTGCATGGTTCTCCTCCCCTGTATGTTGGGGGTAGTGATAACTTGTTCTAGAGATGTGTGTCCCCCTTGAAGTACCCCCTCTCTTCTCTATGTATTTCAAATGAAGCATCCCTTGAGTGGACCCCTTTTTCTTTTGAAGGGTTCCCAAGGGACCCCTGTTGAAAGCTTTTCTCTCGAATGAATTCATTGGTGTCTAGCTTGGGGGCAACCTAACTAGACCTATCTTTCTGTGAGGATCCTGCAATGCAGCTTGCAGTAGCCACATGCTTCTTTGATTCATCTTTCTCTGTAGGACTAAGAACCTGTAGAGCTCCTTTGCATCTAGCTTGCCTAACATGTTTAGTATGTGCATTAACATTTTGTTTCGCAAGTGCGCTTGTAAAGCCGCTTTCCAATCCAACTTTGTGGAGTCCTCTACTTTAGGCTTTCCTCAAGAGAGAGTACCTAGGGCACGTTCTTTGCAAGTCAAAGGAACTATAACACACTTTTATCCCATAGGATCTTTTCACCATTGGTCTGCAAGCCTCCAGTGCAGTTTATTCAACTCTATAGGAGAGAGTACCTATATAGCCTTTTGTTCACCTTCCGTAGGTTTGCGGATCTACGATGCATCTATTCAACTCTTCTTGGGTCTTAGGACCTATGGAGCCATCTCTCTCTTGGAATTTTCATTCCTTTCTAGCTTCTCCATCTTTCTCTTAAATTCTCTTTCTTCTCAATCATGTATACTAGATCAAAGATCTGCATCTTCTTCATCCTACGTATATGCTCTTCCTCTCTTCGACATTGGTTGCTTCCCTGAATTTTGGGTGCATTATTCTCTTGAAGCAATCAATCCTTACATTCCTCTCTTCATTTTAGAATTCTTTTATGTGTTATTATTTTTTAATTTGGGGACGACGCATAGTATTGAGACAACCTTTTACATTGAGGTCTCTTTCACTTTGCTAACTCAAATCCTTTAGTTTGTTGTGTGTCTATGTGCATGTTTTTTTATGTTCTAACCTTGTAGTGTAGTGGATTTTTATGTTCTAACATCATTGTCTTGTGTAGGTTTTTCTTGTCTAATGTGTTTGTTTTGTAGGTTTTTAGTTTGGGGGCATGCTTCCTTGGTTTGAAGAGTTGCCTGCATCCTCAATAGTATCCTTTTTGGAATAATGATGTTATTTATGTTTAGTATATTTCCTTTAGTGTGCATAATAGTGTAGATTCACATGCTCGCTAAAGTGGGGGAAAAATGTAATGTCATAAAATTGCACCTCCTTGCAATTTCACATACATTCTTGCATTTGCTTTAGTGTCCACTCCACTAGCATTTGTGTAGGATTATTTCAGCCCCAACATCAACCTTTTTCCCTCTCAAGATGCTTGAGACCCCTTTTCAACAACTACCTTTGCTTGTTAGCTTTGCATCAAACCTTGTGCCTTTCTTGTTCTTGTCGTTTTGTAGTGTGATGTGTCTAGACACTAGCATGCTGTACGGATTTTTGTGTGCCGCACTAGTGACTTGGGACATTTCAAGGTTTAAACCACCATTTTTGAGCATGTTTTCCACTTGTCAACATTTTTTGTTGGTGGTAACCACTCAAGAAGTTTATTTTCCCTCTTTAAAAGTTGTCTTTCAACTCATTTGGCCTTCTTCTCCTCTTGGCTTATCTTTTGAGCTTTCTCTCTTGCACACACTCTCCTTTCCCTCTTTACTCTCTTGCTTGCACAAACCTCTCACTTGTTACAGTAGCTTCAAGCACTCGTAAGCTCTTACAACACTCTTTGCAGCTCTCTTGGTTCTCGCAACCCTCTCTTTCATTCTTGCTCTCTTTGGCTTCCTTAAGCCTTGCAGTTGATATCTCTCTTACTTTGTGCTTGTGAGCATCTTAGGATTTATCACATCCTTTTGATATAGGCTCTCCTCCTTGAGTGGGGATTTATTTTTTCACTCTTGCATTCCTTTCATTCCTATTATCTCTATCTATCTATTTGGTTGTCTGTGGAGGTGGGAACACCAAAACAGGGGTTTGATTGAGGAAAACCCCTATATAGCCCCAACATTCCCTCTAGATCTTACATATGCAGGTTTTGAAGATATCTACTAGTTGTAGGCTTCATTACTTGGGTTGTTGTGAGCATTTTCCTTCTCTATTCTCTCTAGTTCTATCATTTACTTTAATTTATTCTAGTTTTGTTACATTTTGTTACCTTCTCGTATTCTATAAGTTCTTAGCAATCTGATTGTTAGTAGTCACTAAGTTATTTTCTAGGATATTCTCACTTTCTAGTCCGTAAGAGACGCTAGCGCGCCTCTGGGACTATAGTGCATTGTGTTGTCTTCCTTATTCCACACTATCGTCCTTTAGCCGAGATCCTATCAGTTTGTCCAAAAAACCTATGTGGCCTGCTCTTTCTAATTCTAGAACTCTTGTTGTGTCCCTTGAGGTAGTTTAGGGAAGTTCACCCCTTGGGAATCTCTTGAGAATAAAGAGACTCATGAGTAGTGAATCCCCCTTCTCTACAATCAAGAACCATGTTAGTTCTACCATCTAAGCTTTGGTGTTGTGCCCTACTTAACTAATACCATCGTACAACTATGGATACCTTCCAACTATGTACAATATCTCTAACTAGCTAAGTATCTGGGTCACGGTGAACCAACAAGTGCATGTAGAGCCAACTATGCTCACTTTGGCCAAAGTGTGTATTAAGAATACAATTGCTATGAGGAGCGAAGTTGTTTGTTCACCCACCCTACTTGACTTGGAATAATTTTTTTTACCTAGGGTAATCTTGAACAAACTATTCAACCCTCTGGATAATCATAAAGAACTTTTGCATGCCACAACCTATCTCTTAACACAACTCAACTAAATTTGGTAAAGTGTTGTACTTTTCTCAAATCCCCATGTTACTTGATATAACTATCGAGCCTTGGAAACTTCCATTGGTTCAAGACATAATCGGAGTACAAAGACTTTCTACTCTCAAGGATGATCTTCATAGAATTCACTTGTTGACATAGACAATAAACTTGACCCAACTGGTCAACAAGTAACCAAGAATTTTCAAGCACATAATACTCATTACTAGATGGTACCTTACTCAATATAAAACCCTAGAAGGGCTTGGGCACTTACAACAAAAGTAAATTTACATTTAAGAAAATCAATTCAATTCACTATTCATTTGTCAAGAAGAAAGCAAGGACTCTATCCTTTTACTGCATAGACAATATTGCCACTTTAGCACCTATCTCTACTTTTTAATTTATTACTTCTTCTTTCACACAATCTTTAATATTGGTTCCAAAACCCACATTAACAAGATTCAACTCATAATCTTTATGTGTGCATTCAAGAAATTTTAAGGAAACTAAACTTTTTCATACATTATAGAGCTCGTAATCTGCCAAGAAACTCTAGCTATTTTTAGCATGAGTAGAAAAGTTATTTTTCCTAAAGGTTGTAATCATACCAAACAAGAATACCTTGAAAAAGAATACACTAGGCATAATGAGAAAGCTTTGGCTCAAGAATATCCAATCAAATATTATAAAATCTACACTCTCAAATTATCAATGCATATTGTTAAATCCATCTCTAATTGTAGATAAACATCATTAAAAAAATGAAGCAAAACTAAGAAATAGTGTATCAAGGTATCATTTCCAATTTGTGCATTGTGGTTTGAAATATTGAGCTCCAAATTTGTGAAAAAATATAGATTGGAGGAACAAAATCAAAATGATTTCATAATTTTTGTGATCTCAATTGGATAAATGAAACTTCCCTTTAGCTTCAGATTAAAAAAAATGTTTCACTTTGGAAAAGAGATATAGAAGGATGTTGATCCCCTTTTTAAAAATAGAATTAAAAAATTGGTGAAATGAAATCAAGATTTTTATTTTTCATTTGCCAATAGTGGCATGGTTTAAGTTGTGATGTTGTTCTTTCCATCAAGGTTCAAACCCCATTGGGGTGTTGTTGAGTATTTATGTTGGAGATGAGGTCCCTCGATTGAGACCTCATTAGTTCATAGCTCTGGGTCAAAAGCGTTTACCCTTCTAATAAAAAAATTGTTATAATACTTATGCCAATAGTGGCATGGTGTGATGGTTAATTTGTTGTGTTGTTATTCTTGCCATCAAGGTTCACACCCCATTGGGTGTAATTGTTGAGAATTTATATTGGGGATGAGGTCCCTCATTTGTGACCTCACTGGTTCGTAGCTCCAGGTCAAAAGCATTTACCCTCTTTAAAAAAATATATTTTCCATTTTTCATAATTTATTATATAACATAATTTTTCAATAAACTAAAAATAGATAATGTAAAAAAATAATACATTAAATAAATAATTACTTATGTTTGTATTAATAATGGTAAAGACTACAAAATACAACATTTGCATAATTATGTTAAGTCACTGATATGCTATCTTCTGGCTATGAGTAGAGCCCCTAATATGCCCTCTACTGGCAATGTATTGTTGGGATATGTGTTGTACACCATTGCATAAAATTTTATATTATAATGTTGTCATTAAATAATTATTTAGTTGTGATGCACCTAGGTGGTGTGGTTAATCACACTAGGTAATTATTTGGGAACCACTTTATGTTCTATTGTACATTGTATTATTATTGAATGTGTGAGAGACATGGGATAATGATTTAATATTGTGGAAATATTTAAAAAGTGAAAATTTAGTACCCAATATTAAATAAGGGGTTAGTGATTTTGTATTCACATGGTTTTGTGGTGCATGGTTTTATCTTACCACTTGGTTGTATTTATGTGAGTCTTTATGAGGAGTACATATGTGAAGCATGGCATGGGATGTGTGGATTCATGCCTAGACACATGGAGGATGCATTGGAGAGGCTTGATGCTTCAGAGGTATTCATTGCAACTCTTATATGCTTTATTGTCGAATAATAGATAGAGTATGGATGCATTTGGAGGCAGGGTTTTTCCCTCTTGAAGGTTTTCCTAGGGTATATCTTGTGTTATTTTGTGGCTTAATTATTTGATCTATGCATTATAGTTACTTGCATACATGTTTATCTCTCATGGGGTTATGTAGAAAATGGATTAAGATTGTGGGTATTATGTATTATTTCCTAACAAGTGGCATCAAAGCTTTCATGGTTGATGGGAAGTGTGAGCTTCCATGTTTTTGGTTATAACCCTTATTTGAGTAGATTTTCTCAAAGTTGAATCCATGGACATGCATGTTAGATCTGAGGCATTACAAGGTATGGATCACATGTTTTAGGTGTTTATATGTAGATTTGGGCTTTTGGATTGTAAAGATTTGTTGGATTTATTGCAAATCTAAGGCATACAAAATATGGGTCAAAAGGGTTTCTTGGATTGAGCTTTCATATGAGGGTTTTGTAGAGAAAATTTCATGGATGACCTCTTGATACAAAATGGACCTCACCATTGGATCCAAGATGGCTGAGAAACGAAAAATGGCATAAAATTTTCCCTATTTTGGAAAAGTTGAAAAAAAAGGCAAAAAAAAATAGCCCCAGCCTGACCGTACGGTTGTCTAGGGTGCCTACGAAAAAAATTATAAAAAAATAAAAATTCCTACATTTAAATCTTTAATTGAAAAATATTGCAAATATTAAAAAGGAAAAATTCGAAAAGATTTATATTGAAAATTTTATTGAAAAATAAAAATAAAAATAAAAAAATGTATATTAAGGGGGGTGGGGTCTGTAGACCTTGTGCCCTAACCCTATCGGCCTAAATAGGTGATAGTATGTCACTGGTGTTGTCAATCAGTGGCCTTCCGCCCAAAGCCTTGGCCTGAGGTCCCATGGGGACCACCTAGACAGCTTTAGGACTTAAGAAAATATCGCCAAAAAATTTAAATAAAATTTATTAACATTTAAATCTGCCAAAGATTTTCAAAATGGAAAATTAAAACCAATTCTATATATTTTTGGGTGCGCACCACCATGGCAGCGGACCATTGGCTAGCTGCCAACTCGTCACCAAAGGGTTGCCTGCTAGCTTGCCTATATAGCCAAATTGGACTTTTTTTAAAACTAGCATAAATTTCACCCAAGGAGTTTGTTTTTCAACTTCTTATACTCATTGGAAAGGTGGTTCTGAGCACTACACGGTGGTACAGGTTTCATTTCCTAATTTTGTAGAACTTTTGATCAGTATTTTGAGCCTAGAAGCTAAATGTTCTCTTATACATGTGGTTTTGGTCATAGTTTTTGCATACAAAATCATATTTTTAATTTTGAATAGGCATTGGAGAGCATGTGCAGTGTACTACATAGTGAATCAAGTTTATAGGTGTTTTTCAACATTAGAATTTGATGGTGATAGGTACATAGGTTGTCTTCAGTTTTGAGGACATGGTTTAACACAAGTGGAGACTTGGAGTCTCGTATTGGTGATAGTTGAGTGCAAGTACAACGTCGGCTATGATTATGGTGTCATGGGTATGCAGGTACATTTATATATTGGCATGACATGATCATGTATGTGGTTATTTGGTGGTGATATGGTTTGGTGTTAGGAGGTTGTTCTTATCTCCTTGATGCTTATTTGGTTCTTTGACTATGGTTACTCATTTGTGGACATGTTTCTCAAATCAGATCTGTGGTTGATTTGGTGTTTGAGTCTTGATGTTTATAGGATTATCTTCTTTGATATCTCAATTTGCAGGTTACTAATGTGATGATGAGTTTGTATGCTTCATTATTTGGGATCTATGAGTTATGCAGGTTTGTGGATTAGCTAACCATTTTCTTGCAATGGGATGAATCGGTGTGGACTATCTATATCTATGAGATTGATTTAGTGTTGATGCAAATTTTGTTAGTTGGCCTTGTCTGTGGTAATTTTTGCATTGGTATGTTGCTTTGGGATGAGAGGATGGATGGTTAGAGTACCTAATTATTTGATTGTTGGGACTTGTAACATGTGGTTTGATCATGATGTCATGATAGCTTGGTTACTTCATTGGTTACACTTTCAATGGGAGATTTTTGCTAGTGATGATTTGGTGATGTAGGATTGGTTCCTGATATTTTGTTGGTGGTTGTATCTTCTTGGCTTGAAGGTCTCAGTTCTACTTGGTATGTTTTGACATTTCAATTGCATGTGTGGACCTATATGATCTTCATGGAGGAGATGGTTGTCATGATGCCATGTGTAGCTCAATATTATGATTCAGTGGGAGTTTTTAGTAGTGAAATAATTCATCATTGGTGATGGTTATCTTCATGTGATTAGAGATGTTGTTTCTTGGTTTAGAGTGTGATTGGTATTGTGTCATGGTTTACTCTTGATATCGATTTAGAGGTTTGACATGATACATGTTCTCTAGGCACCAAGATGTTTATGTATTGTTGCATGTGATCTCCTAGGAGGAGATGGTTAGATCATGATATCATGATAGGTTCTTGATTTTGCAATTAGATTGATCTTGGTGGTTCTCTTGGTATTGAGTACATTGGTCATTTTCTTGGGGGATTCATTAGGATGTTGTGTTACATTTAGATTTTGGCATGTATTGATCGGATACAAGTGCTCATGGATACTTGGAGATGTGGGTGAGGTTGGAATTCTCTTATGATTAGAGACATTTTCTTGAAACGGCTATGCTTTGGAGGTTTCAATAGGAAGATATAGGAGATTTCACCTAGATATGGACATGAATTTATGATGGACCTATAGAGGAGATTGTTCTTGGAGTCATGATGACTTGGTTATCTTGGAGGAGCATTCTCATTCCCCACCCTTGGTCTATTCAATAGTTTATCATCTAATGGTATTGCCCATCCTATTTTTGATATGTTATGTTTCATGCTTTGATTTATCATGGGAATGAGTTGATTCATGGTGATTGATTTTGGAGACTCATTTGAGGATTGTTTAGCATGATTTTATATTGCTTTATCTTTCATAGATATGGATCTTGAGTTGTGGATAGTTAGTTTTGGAGGATTCATTTGAGGGATGTTATAGCATGGTATCTCCTTGTGCATTTGAGTTTATGCTAGCATTCATTGATGATGAGTTTGGAAGATGTTTTATGGGTTGATCTCCTGATTTGGGAATGGTTACTTTTAGTTTTATCTCCTTGGTTAGAGAGGCTTGCATCCATGTTGGCATTGTTAAATGATTCATATGTTGGGTTTGATCTAAGATATTGAATGTTGTTTTTCCCATGTTGTTGAGGCTTCTCATTTGGGGTTGTTAGGAGATCATACTTGACACAGCATAGCACTTTGAGGTGTTGGTAGGACATGTTATGGTTTACAGGTTTTCTCTCTTCATTCTATGTTTCCTTCCTAGAGGTTCATGTTCATATGATTTGGGAGGATGGTGGCGACATGTTGTGAGAGATTATGTAGCTATTGGTGTTGCATGTGTAGATTATTGTTACTGTCCTTGGTACTTTATTGTTTGATTATTTATCACACCTTTATATAGTATTGGTTGGTATACTTTATATGCTTTGTCATTACCCATGTAGTGGGAGTTCTTGGATATGTATGTTCTTCATTGACAAGTTTGATATAGAGAGATTGTGATTGCAATTTATTGGTTGTACATGTTGGAATGAGTTTAATAATGTATTTGATACATAAGAGGTACGAATGGTTGGATGTACTAGCATGTGTTGTGGATGCTATTTCCTATCATGTAGGTTTTAAATTTTGACAATAGATTGTTTGGATCATGTCATCACTTGGATTTGATGCTTGTGTTCTTGGATCGATGCATCTTCACCTTGGAATGTTCCTTTTCTTCCATAGGTGGCACGTTGGAGGATGAGAGGAGTTATTGCTTGAGATGGTGATTTTATTGTAGGTACCTTGATGGAGCACGAGAGCATGTTGGAGATTCATGTGGTTTCATGTATGGTTATGATGATGCATTTCATTGATTGATCTCTTATGCAATGTATACAACAAGTGGGAGAATGTTGGGATATGGTGTTATACACCATTGCATAAAATGTTGTATTATAATGTTGTTATTAAATAATCATTTAGTTGTGATGCACCTAGGTGATGTGGTTAATGACACTAGGTAATTATTTGGGGACCATTTTATGTTGTATTGTAACATTGTATTATTATTATTTAATGTGTGAGAGACATGAGATAATAATTTAATATTGGGGAAATATTTAAAAAGTGAAAACTTAGTACCCAATATTAAATAAGGGGTTAGTGATTTTGTATTCACATGGTTTTGTGGTACATGGTTTTATCTTATTGTGCTTGGTTGTATTTGTGTGAGCTTGAGTCTATAAAAGCAAGCACATGTTTAGTGGTTAAGGTTGGATGGGTGAATGGGTTATCATTATTAAGTCTTTTTGAGGAATGCATATGTGAAGTATGGCATGGGATGTGTGGATTCATGAATGGACATATGGAGGATGCATTAGAGAGGCTTGATGCTTTAGAGGTATTCATTGTAACTCTTGTATGCTTGATTGTTGAATAATAGATGGAGTATGGATGTTTTTGGAGGCTAGATTTTATGCTCTCAAGGGTTTTCCTAGGGCATATCTTGTGTTATCTTGTGACTTGTTTATTTGATCTATGCATTATGGTTACTTGCATGCATGTTTATCTCTCATGGGGTTATGTAGGAAATGGATTAAGATTGTGGGTATTATGCATTATTTCTTAGCACATGTATTTATACCTATTTTAGCAGAGTCAAATCCTTTTTACATGTTAGTGTATATGCAACATTTTCATTAGAGTTTGTATATACAATATTTTCATATTATAAACAAAAATCCAAAAGAAAGTGTATTTGCATCACTTTAAAGGTTTCTACTCTCATTGTAAGATTACATGTCCTTCTAGTCTGCTAGAGTATTAATGGCTTCCAACTCATCATTGGAGAAGAATTCATTTTTTTAGTTCTCATTTATATGTAGCTTGGGTGCTTTCACTTCTTGCTCCTTTTCCTTCTCTTGAATCCTCTCATTAAATTATTTTTGAAATGCTTTAAGTTCTTTCATGAAGTCTGCCAGGTTGGGCTGGCCCTGCCACTAGGAGTGCCCATATTTGACCTCATTTTGGTTGACAAGTACAATCCCATCTCACAACAGCTTCGAAAACTTCTCTTATGAGATCTCCATGGTAACAAAAAACCTTTTACTTACTTATTTACAAATTATATCATTTATAATATTTTTATTTAGTGAAGTACATAACTATTTACTATTTTATTTCTTAATTTACATAATTTAAAAAATAAAATTGATTGATTAATAATAAACAGAACATTTCATCCACAAGTAAGCCAATTACAAGTCACCAATAACTCTTATAACTTAACACATCTAATAATCATAGAGAAGTCACAATACCCATTGATTAGATAACATTTTCTAGTTAACCTTATCCAAAATTAGTCAAGCAATCACCTTCACTCCTAACTCAGGAATGACATTGAACATGGGGGCACACAAATTATTAGATAAGGAATATCAAAGTATGTAGACTCAATAGGATCTCTGAGGATAGGGTCTCACAATCATCATGCTGAAAATTAAACTCAAGATCACGTGATATCAGCATGCAATGATCATGTTGAATATAAACTTTGGCGATGGAACTAGATTTGATCAAGCGATATCAACATGCAATGTTCATGTTGGACCTGTAGTTGATCATGCATCCTTCAATCTCCCCCTGCATCTCAAAGCAACAAAATTGGTTGTAGGTACTGAAGGGGAAAACTGTAATTTGGACATATCAAATCTCAATGTGCAATTTGATACTAAATCTCGAAAGAAGTAATGTTGAATTAATACTACAAAATTCTGACATAGAAATGCAAGAAATCTACTTATCATGAAGCTTTTCCAAGTGTATTTGGTACTCTTCTTGCAATAATACTAAATGTTTGGAAGTATCTTCCATCTCAATAAGTTGTTGCATTTTCCACTTCTGATCAAGCATTTCAACTTTGGTGTTGCTTAGTGTTGGCAGCTCCCTTGCAGAAGAAAATTATTTAATCATTGAGAAATCAATGCCAATGGTTCTCGCAGTGTTTGAAGAACCTTGAAGTTCTTTCTTTACCATATTCAGAATCTCATACTTGAACCCATCAAGAATTTCCAGCAACTGACTCTTGAATATGCTCAAGTTCTCTTTGCACAACTGATCAAACAACTAGTGTTGATCAGCCATTACAGTGCATGAGGTTACATTTACCATTTCATTAGAAACATGATGCACCACATTCTCCTCATTATTTGGTAGATTAGTGGTCGCAATTCTTCCATCATTAGGTGTCAAATTCCCCCTAACATCATGATGACCTGCAGTTGCAACCTTCCTCCTGTAAGACAGTCCCTCAGCAACATGTCACCTTGAATTCTCCCCAGCATCATAATGACCCACAATACCAACCCTCCTCCTTTCCTTTGACACATCATTCGAAACATGTGTTGAATTATCTCTAACACTAGACTATTTCAATGCAGTGTTTGAAGTGTGTGATGCTGAATTGTCCCTAACATTGGACCTTGACACTTTCAGTGTTGAATTCTCCTTATCACTCAATTCATTTTCACTCTCCTCATCCTCAAAATAATCCTTCTCTTCTCCCACATTATGCTTAGAAAATACCTTCTCTTCTCCCACCTCCTCGCTTCTATTTGTGCTTGTGTCTGTGCCTATGCCTAAAACCCTGTTCCGCACACTTTCAGCGATATGTGGAGTCCCCTCCTTAATCTTCATCTTTTTCAATGTGTCGCGCTGTGCCAAATTCACATTGTCATTTTTCTCACCTTGATCATGCCCCTCCCCTTTTTCTTCATCATCGCTTTCACCTTCGTCTTCCTCTTCTTCTCCCTCTTGCTCCTTTCAGGCCATGTCCACAACTCCATTTTTGTTCCTTTTCACCTCTTCTCTCCCTCCCTCTAGATCCACCACCACAACCTCCTTCTCCTCCGCTCTTGGATTACCTCCCTTATCATCTTCCCTATTTCCCCAAACTTGCTTAGACAATGTATACACAGTCTCTTCATGCGCATTCTTAAACCCAACAAAACCTTTATCCTTAATCTTATCCCTAGCCACACCAAACCTCATCTTAAGACCCCTTAACTTATTATACAACTGATCGTGAGTATAATCACCATCCAAATCCTTTTTAACAACGTCACAAAAAACACCCATATTTTTGGGTAAGCCCTTACCTTTTTCGCAACACACCACAAGCCTCTTTAGAAACGCATCCTCATCTTTAGCATTCCATATTAGACCATTCTTTTTTGTAAACTTTTCAACTTCTGGAACCGTCGTCGCTTTCCCCTTATTATCTTCCTACGCAGGTTTCTTCGATTTCTTGGACAAAGGGTTGGTCCCTTGTTTTTCTTGGGGCCCTTTGGGGTGCTTCCATAGATTATAAACTCTTAATTTACATAATAATTTACATAATATTTTTTAATTACTTATTAAAAATAAAAATTATTTTTAATAATTCTAAAATAATAATATATATACTAATTTAAAAATTATTTTATAATTTTAACTATATCAACAATATATCTCTAAATATAATAAAATAATTCAATACTCCTTCAATAAATAAATAATAATAACTCCATACTAATATGATACTAATTTATTTTCTCAATTTAATTGAAAGATTATTTCTCTTAAATATTAAAATAAAGTAGGTTGTATTTCTTTACATTAATAATGCTAAAAAAAAATTGCCTCCAAAGTTTAACCATACTAGTAATAATTAAAATATAAATATATTTGTTCTCCTTTAAAGCTAAATAAATTATAATTCCTATATATATTCGGGTATAATTATAGCCGACAATACTTTCTGTACTGAATTTTGATATAATTAACAATAGTAATGATAATAAAACAAGTGACGCAAGCGTCGAGTTCCTGCCGACAGGTAAAAGTCATGTAGCTTAGAGATAGGAAAAGTTTCTAGATAGCAAATAGGAATATAAATGTATTGAAAGTAGCTAGAAAAGTTAGAAGTTATTTTTAGAAGCGCACAAATGCATGGAATTTTTTAGGGTTCATGGGAAACGTGGTCCATAAGGACATGTGAACAAAGAGCACGTGTGGATGGATGCAAGGGAATTTTTTTTTTATGGGTACCATGTATACGTGGAGTTTTTTTTAGCAATGAAATCTTGTTTTTTTGTGTGTGTATGTATACATTTGTGAGAAGGTAGATTCTTTATGATCTTAATTAGGAAGCAAGAATGCATTATTAATTTCTATTAATTATTGAATGCAAACAATCAGAAAGATTTGTAAGAATGCACGAGACATTAATGCATACATGCATCCACGTGCACATAATGCATATAGGAGTGAGAAGCATAGTTGGCATGTTAACGAGCCTTAAAGCAAGAGACTCAGTTTGCATTTACAGTATTAAATGAAAGAAAACTGGAGAAATAAAGTGTTTATGACTAGGTCAATGTTTTATATTTTTTTTTCTTTTTAGAAAACCTTTTGATTGAAAAATTCATTAGTCATTTTAAATGGAACAAAGTTCTAATGTAGAGATATTTCTAAGGAATATGGTGAAACAAAGTTCACCATATTCCTTTTTTTTTTTGCTTGTATGTCCATCTGTAAACAAAATTATGTTTAGTGAACTGTTGCAGAGCACATGCTATGTTAATTAATACAATTGAGTTATTTTAGTTTATCATATGACAATATGCAGGTGCTAATAGAAACAATAGTGTTAGGTGGAAGATTGATAGGGATAGCTCATTTGAGTATAAACTTTTTGTAAGATTAATGAATGTTTTTTGTAATGTAGTAAAAAGATTAGTATTATACAAAGCTATTGATTTTATTATAAATAAGATTTAAATCCTGTCTATGTAATACGATAAGATATTTTCGTGTATAGAACAATGTAATTATATTACAATAAATTGTTAGATGAATGAGTAGAAAGCTATTGATTTTATTATAAATAGGATTTGAATATTGTGTTAATGTAGTATGAATAAAAATTTGTGTTTATATAATAAATGATAAGTAATTTGCAAAAAATAAATAAAGAACCTTACTACCTAAGATTAAATTTGTGTATATATAAAATAAAATGTAATAGTTTAACTTATGAAATTGTAATAAGTGGAAAAAATATTACGATAAATTCTTAGGTGGAATTGTGCAAAGGTATTGATTTTATTATAAAGTAGATTTGAATGTTGTTAATGTAATATGAATAGATATATTTTTGTGTATATATTTTAAACAAAAAGTAATTTGAAAAGATATAAAGAATTTTATTAAGTAAGATAAAATGTAGGTACAGTAAATTATTATAATAATCTACATGTTTGTAGTACATTGCATCTAAACATTAAATTATTATAACAATGTACAGTAAAATAATGTTACAGTGTTTGTAACAATGCTTGAAGCATTTAAGTATACATGGATACATGTAGACATTTACCAATGTGCATAGAATGCACAGAAGAGTGAAAAGCATCCCTGGCACGTGAGCAAGCCTGAAAGCGTGATGAGACTGAAATTGCATATGTAGTATTAAATAAAAGAAAAGAAGAGAAATAAACTAGTTAGTATGAATGCATATATGAAAGGAAAACATTAAAATATGGACCCATGTAAAGACATATGCATGCACAGATGTGTAGATGTGTCCATTTAACTTGGTATGCTAAGAAGTATCTATATATGCCTGCGTCCATAAAGTTAGAAATGTCAGAAACAATTTGCAGTTTAAACAAGAACTAGAAAAACATTATTGACTGAAACAAAGCAGCAATACATTAGTGTTTGTGGAACAAGTGTATAAAGTATATCTAATAATGCATTTGGTTGGATGGATACATGTAAAGATTTGTGAAATCTGAATATACATTATAGCCTTGGAGGAATGGTCATATGTGCTTTTAGGAATTTGTAACAAATAGGATTTAGAAAAGACATTTTGAAAATAACTCTTGAATACAATTGTATTTTAACAGTGAGACTCAATTTGCATTTACAGTATTAAATGAAAGAAAGCAGGGAAGATTAACTATTTATTAGCAATGCATATATCGAAGAAATGCATAAATGTATGGATGAAGACAAACATGAATGCATCCATCTATGTGTACATGTGTACATGTAAGTTGGTAAGCAAACAAGAATCTATATATGGCTATGTGCACAAAGCTAGAGAATGTCAGAAACAAATAGCATTTGAAAGATATAAAAAGAACATTTATGATTGAAACAAAAGAATAATACATTATTGTTTTTTGACCAAGTGTATTAAGGATATATAAACAGGATATAGAAGAAAACATTTTCAAAGGAAGTCTAGAGTACAACTCTATGTTGTCATAGTTATTTTCAAAGCCCTCAGTGTTTAATTGCATAACCTTAATATTTTTTTCAATTTTCCCTTTGGTATGGTGTGAATTTTGTTCTAATGGATGAAGGTATATTTGAGCTATAGATAGATAAAGATATGTAAGGGTGGTAAAGAAGAATGAGTGATGTAAGTGCAAGAAAGAGAAGGAATTGAGAGAATGATGTGTTGCAAGTAAGGTATATGAATATGAATACATGGAAACATGTAAATATTTGTTAAATCTGATTACACATAATAGGCTTGAAGAAACTGTTATACACACTTTTAGGGATCTGTAATAAACAAGGTTTAGAAAAGACATTATGAAAATAACTCTTGAATACAACTATATGTTATGAGTGTTATTTTTAAAGTCCTCAGTGTTTATTTGCATAATCTTGATATTTTCTTCATCTTTTTCATTGTTTGGTATGGTGTGAATTTTATTGTGATGGATGAGGGTATATTTGAGGTGTAGACAGATAAAGAAATGTGAGTGTGAAAAAGAAGAATGAGTTATGGAAGTGGAAGAAAGGGAGCGAGTTGAGAGAAGGGTGAGATGGAAATAGGGTGTATGAATAAGTTATGAAAAGTATTTGACATGGGAGGCAAGGTTATGGGATGGTGGATATGAGAATGAATGGGAATGTAGATGGTATGAATTTATCGTTTGCAAGTTATATGCTTACAATTAAATTCAAGAAATGAAAATTTCAATGAGAGAGCTGGATTTAGTGAAAAAAGGAACGCAACACATTGGTATGATGCAAGGCAAGCAAATAACTGGATTTTGAAATGTATTTGATTTGAGAGAAAAGGACGTGGAAGGGTGGAAATGGAAATGAATGGAATTAATAGGGTATGAAGTGATTATTTCTTGCAACAAGGGGTGGAAGAATGTCTAGTTTGGTATTGGTTATGCTTTTAAAAATCATCATAGGGCTGAGTCCGTCAATATAAACACAGAAAAAAGACCCATGTTGCATTTCTGACTCTCCCTCGTACTGAACAAGGTACTGAGGTCCTTGAGCTTCCTCGAAATGCGACAATAGAAGACAAAGTGGAAGTTCTTATGCATATACTATGGAAAAAATAAATATGGAAGATCATAAAAAAGATAACATGTAAATGCTGGTGCAGTGGAGAACATTAAATACATGGAGACAAAAATACGTAGAGCTATTGAGATATATATGCATGGATGCATCAATAGACACATGTATACATAGAAAACAGAATTACATGGAGAGATGGAGATATGAACACATGTATACATGGATGTATGCATATTTGGATATAGGTGCAAATGCATATGTTACATGGAAGGATGTATTCATATGCATATGCAAATATGGATGAAGGCATATATGCATATATGCATGTATGGACAATATGCATGAATATATGATGGCCATGGGTTACCAGGATACATTACATGGGTGCATGTTTACATTTGCAGTAACAAATTTCCTTTATGATCTTATCCAAGAAGCAAAAAGTGTATTATTATTTTGTTTGAAGTATTGAATGCCAAAAATCTTAAACATTTGTTACAATGCTTGAGGCATCTTTGTATACATGGATGCATGTATACATGTATCCATGTGCAGACAATGCAAAGAAGAGTGAAAGGCATACATGACATGTGAACGAGAAATTTGAATGGAAAACACTAAAATCAAGTAAAAATACAAATTTGTGAAAGCATAGTGATGCTCAAGTAGCATTTACGCATGGATGGATGTATAGTTGTGTCCATGTAATTCGGTACACAAAGAACAATTTTTAGATGCATGTGTGCATAAAGCGATAAATTTTAGGAACAATTTGCATTTGAAACATATACAATATTGTTTTTAGAACAATTGTATAAAGGATGCCTAATGATGCATATGAATACATGGAAACATGTAAATATTTGTTAAATCTGATTACACATAATAGGCTTGAAGAAACTGTTATATGCGCTTTTAGGGATCTGTAATAAACAAGGTTTAGAAAAGACATTATGAAAATAACTCTTGAATACAGCTGTATGTTATGAGTGTTATTTTTAAAGCCCTCAGTGTTTATTTGCATAACCTTGATATTTTCTTCATCTTTTTCATTGTTTGGTATGGTGTGAATTTTGTTGTGATGGATGAGGGTATATTTGAGGTGTAGATAGATAAAGAAATGTGAGTGTAAAAAAGAAGAATGAGTTATGGAAGTGGAAGAAAGGGAGCGAATTGAGAGAAGGGTGAGATGCAAATAGGGTGTATGAATAAGTTATGAAAAGTATTTGAGATGGGAGGCAAGGATATGGGATGGTGGATATGAGAATGAATGGGAATGTAAATGGTATGAATTTATCATTTGCAAGTTATATGCTTACAATTAAATTCAAGAAATGAAAATTTCAATGAGAGAGCTGCATTTTGTGAAAAAAGGAACGCAACACATTGGTATGATTGAAGACAAGCAAATAACTAGATTTGAAAATGTATTTGATTTGAGAAAAAAGGACGTGCAAGGGTGGAAATGGAAATGAATGGAATCAATAGGGTATGAAGTGATTATTTCTTGCAACAAGGGGTGGAAGAATGTCTAGTTTGGTATTGGTTATGCTTTTAAAAATCATCATAGGGCTGAGTCCATCAATATAAACATAGAAAAAAGACCCATGTTGCATTTCTCACTCTCCCTCATACTGAACAAGGTACTGAGATCCTTGAGCTTCCTCGAAATGCGACAATAGAAGACAAAGTGGAAGTTCTTATGCATATACTATGGAAAAAATAAATATGGAAGATCATAAAAAAGAGAACATGTAAATGCTGATGCAGTGGAGAACATTAAATACATGGAGACAGAAATAGAGCAATTCACAGATATATGCATGGATGCATCAACAAACACATGTATACATAGAAAACAGAACTACGTGGAGAGATGGAGATATGAACACATGTATACATGGATGTATGCATATTTGGATATAGGTGCAAATGCATATTTTACATGGAAGGATGTATTCATATGCATATGCAAATATGGATGAAGGCATATATGCATATATGCACGTATGGACAATATGCATGAATGTATGTCAACATATAACTTTTAATTTTGTTATATTGGAAAACTAGTACTATTTTGATAAATCAACATTGGGAAATTAGCATTTAGCTGTTTCTATTTATCATAATAGCTTTATAAACTATTGTTGTTATTGAAAATCAGTGAAATGCGATCGCATAGTTTGATTAAATAAATTTAAGCAAAGGCAAAGTCTAGAAGACTAGCGAGTAGAGATACATAATCCATGAGTGCAAATTAAATGCATTGAAATATCAGGAAAATGCGAACACATGGAGGGGTCAAAATAATTGAAGCAAATGCATTAAATGCCATGTAACTGGTGGGGAAGGCGCTGGAATTGCTTGATGGCCATGGGTTACTAGGATACTTTGGCCATTAGGGGCCATTTGGCCAAAGACAAAGACAGATACATGGATGCATGAGTCCATACATGCATATATACATGTATCCATGCAAAATATTGATAGATACATATATAGATGTATGTGTGTATGCAATTCATAGGTTCATATATGCATAAATCAATGTATACATGCACCCATAGATACAGTCATACATATATAGACAGATGCATGTAGAGATATGGCAAGATATGCATGAATCGATATATGCATGGCTGCATCTATGGATACATAGATACATAATGAAATGGAGAAAAAGACACATTTATATATGCATAGTTTGATTAAAACTAGTGGCTGAAGGTACATAGTTCATTCAGACAAAATTAATGCATTGAATGGCATCTGACCAAAGGGGAGACTGTTTGAATTGCTAAGCAGTCTTTGAATATATAACAATTAAAAGAGATAAGTATAAGTATCGTTGGGGACATTCCACATTTTGACCTTTCAATCAAAGTCAATTAACAAAGCAGCAGTCAGACCTAAAGAAACTTGAAGGACTATGAGGATAGAAACTGTACATTTTAAATGAAAATCAGGTTTTGCATTGTTACAATGTATTTGTATACTTTGATTATAAAATCATAGTTTAGATTATTTTAAGTGTTATGCATTTGAATCTTTTCTTGAAATACGAAGGATTCATCTGAGTCTTGGAGGCAATGCACAGCTGTCCTATAAAGAGAGCTTTGGAACCAATGAGCTATCATATATACATGTGTGCATGAGTCCATAGATGCATATATACATGTATCCATGCAAGTTATTGATAATGCATATATACATGGATGTGTCTATGCAATTCATAGGTGCATATATACATAAATCGAGGTATACATGTACCCATAGATACAGTCATACATATATAGACAGATGCATAAAGAGATGACAAGATATATGCACAAATCGATATATGCATGAATGCACTTATGGATACATAGATACATTATGAAATGAAGAAAAAGACACATTTATATGTGCATTTATTTTGAGAGTTTGATTCTGAATCCATATGCATACTTTGATTAAAACTAGTGGCTAAAAGTACACAATTTATTGATACAAAATTAGTGCATTGAATTGCATGTGACTAAAGTAGAGGCTGTTTGGATTGCTAATTAGTCTTTGAATATATAACAATTAAAAGAGCTAAATAAGTATAATTATCCTTGGGAACATTTCACAATTTGACTTTTCAATGAGAATGAATTAACAAACTAGCAGTCAGACCTAAAGAAGGTTCAAGGACTATGCTGATAGAAAACCATATTTTGGACAATGGCTAGACAATCTGTTGAAATAGCTTTTAAAACTTTGAAGCAAATGCATTTTTTGTTCTGTTTATTTTCATTGTACATGTTAAATGGAAGTTGGGTTTCGGATTGCTGCAATGCATTTGGATACTTTGATTATAAAATCATAGTTTAGATCATTTTTAGTGTTATCCAATTGAATCTTTTCTTGAAATACCAAAGATTCATCTGACTCTTGGAGGCAATGCACAACTGTGCTATAAAGAGAGCTTTGAAACGAATGAGCAAGTGAGGCACAATTTTTTTTTGGTCACATTGCCAATTTCACTGTGTGCTTTAAACCTCCAAAGCAAGAGAAAACTGAGGGAGGAAAGTATTTATTGCCTCAGGTAACTGGTTGCTGGTTCTGGATACTGTAATTATTGTCCTCATAGGCACACATGCAAAGTATGGAACGATATTGAAAGCAAGTGAACTCTCTAATAATCCCATGAAACATAGTCTCTGTATGCATCCATGTATACAGGATTACATGTATATATGTGTACATGTAATTATGTATATTTTTTTGTATAGTTTGAATTTGGAGAGCTATTTTATATATTGGAAAATTAGCATTTATCTATTTTTCTATTCATCTGAGTAGCTTTATAAATCATTTTTGTTTTAAAAAAATTGGGAAAATGCGAACGCATAAATTGATTAAATAAATTTAAGCAAAGGCATAGTTTAAAAGTTGGCGGCTAGAGGTACACAATGCATGAATGCAGATTAAATGCATTAAAATATTAGGAAACTGCGAGCGCAAAAATTGATTAATTAAAATTAAGCAAAGGCATAGTTTATCAAGGTGGCAGGTAGATGTACGCAATGCATGATTACTGCAAAGCAGTTTCATAAAGAGAAGTTTGGAACGAAAATTATGTTAACATGTGTGGTAATGAGAGTTTTTTCCTTAAACCTTGTTATATATTCAAGGAGTAACTAGCAATGCAAATAGTGATCCTTTTAGTCAAATGCCATTCAATGCATTGAGTTTGCATCAGTGGATTATGTACCTTCAGCCACTAGTTTGAATCAAAGTATGCATATGGATTCAGAATGAAAAGCTCTTTTCTGTGAATGTATTTTTAATTTGCCTATGCATTTGCCCAGAATGCTTTTAACCGGTAGCATTGGCCAATCACATTTTTCCGTTGAACATATTGCTTATTCTTTTGTACAGTTTGCATGTGAAGAGCTATTTTATATATTGCAAAAATAGCATATATCTATTTTTCTATTTGACTGAGTAGCTTTATAAATAATTTTTGTTTTAAAAATCGGGAAAATGCGAACGCATAAATTGATTAAATAAATTTAAGCAAAGGCATAGTTTGAAAGTTGTTGGCTAGAGGCACATAATCCATGAATACAGATTAAATGCATTAAAATATCAGGAAAATGTAAGCGTAATGCATGAATGCAAATTAAATGCATTAAATGACATCTGGCTGGAGGTGAGCGCGCTGGAGTGGCTTGGTGAACATGCATGGATAGGGTACTTTGGTCATTTAATATAGAGTTAAGTTACTTGCTATGCATTTCTATTACTTTGTGTGTGTTGTTTTTGTGTTCTATAAGCCTGTGCTATGAAAACCTAGATTTTACAATTGCTTTGAGCTTTCTTGCTATGATGAAAGCATACAGGAAAAAGGAATTTTGTGACCTGTTATAGTTAATGTCCTCCTAGGCACATATGCAAAATATGGAAACATATAGAATTTGGCATGAACAATGTTGGAGGAATCACATGAACAATAGAACTATTCAACACTGAACTCTATGCTTGTAATAATTATTGGAAAAGCTGTAAATGCCATAGATGAAATAATATGAATAAAATTCTAGTTTCTGGTTTTCTTGAAATGCAATGAAAAAACTGCTATAAAGCCATAAGACAAGGTTGTGTAACATATTGCCATTCCTGTATCTAATTTCTTTGGACACGAATGCTTAACACAGTTGATTGCAATAGTAACGTGTCTACGAAAGTGGGACAATAGAGATCATAACTCAGTAGTTTTTAGTGTGAGTATATATGTATCCTGACACATATAAGCTTGATCTGGCATTCATGAATACAACTGCTATGTACAGTGAAACAAGCTAATTAGTATTACTATATGCAATATCCATATAACATAATAAATTGGTACAAGGCTAGAGTGGCAGATCCATAAGTAAATGGACGCATGTATACACAGTTGCATACAGGGATACGTAGAAGCTTAGATGAATACATGGACGCATGAATATGTGCATATGTGCATATGGACATAGAGGCATATATACATGTAAATATGCATATATGCAGCGTAAGCAACATATGGATTTGTGTATACAGGAGTGTACGCCATACATTAGAATGCATGATGGAAAAGCGACTATAAAGTACAATGCATTAAAGCAGGCGCAAGACTTGGTTACAGTAATAGCATAAAAATGATAAAAGCTAAACGAAAATAACCATTTATTGTCTCAAGTAACTTGTTAATGGGTCTACAGTGTGTAATCATAACTACTTCTACTTGGTCACCATAAATTCTTGGAAACGTAAGAATCACAAAGCAAATATTGGAGAAGCTAGGAAGGACAGAATGCAAAAGGGAACATTTAAACTATATAGTTTGAATAGCATTATGCATGGAGGGATAATAATTATTGAACATATATGTCAGATGTACATAGAGAACCATTGTCTTGGTAGGTGCAAAAACAAAATTAGAGTTTCAGATGTCCATATTCTAAAAGACTTTAACATAGTAACCTATAGAAGTGTCTAAATGTATAATAGCAATAGAGTATTTTAAAACCAAAATTGTCTTTAACATGTGAGACCCAGTGAAATGTCTTGGAGCGTGGAAAGGCAAAAAAGTAAAAGTCTGAACAATGTAAATCTGTGCTCCTCTATTCCTAGTTTCTTGGAGCGTGGAAAGGCAAAAAAGTAAAAGTCTGAACAATGTAAATCTGTGCTCCTCTATTCCTAGTTTCCTGTAAAGGCAACAAAATGCTATGTATTAGAAACATAGTTTGTATGGATAGTGATTTGAGGTACTCGTTCAAAACAAAGAAAGTGTACATATGAATGACTTTATTACCTTCTGGTGATGTTTCCTGTCTATTTGTCAATGCAAATGGCTTCAACAATGGCATTGTTTTGGTCAAGGCTAAAATGTCCTTCAGCACTGAAGTCCCGTAGGATGAATATCACTGCTGACTTGTCCTTGATATAGTCTTCATAGCTGAGCCTTTGCAGTGTGGGCAATAGACGGTGCATGGTGGCCTGGTCAATTGAAGACTGAATTGTTTGATTGTCATAAGTTGTTATGGTAGTTTTAAGTTGTAAACAAAATGTATAATTGACTTGCTGGTTGCACTGTTTACAGTGAGCAGTTTTCTCTTGGAGTGTGCCATAAGCAGTAAATTTGAATTTGCATTTTGGACAACATGCATGAAATGGATTGGAAAATGCATTTGCTGCTTTTAGAGTACCAGAAACCTATAGAATATGGTTCAAAACTGTTAGAGGAGACAAAAAAACAAGTTTGGATGCACTAGATTTATTTAAAAAGAATGTTGTTACCTTGAAAGTTGAGTGTAGTAGGCTGTTGAGCTTTTCTAAGCTTCTTTTGTCATTCAAGGTACAAATGAATGTTGATCGACATGTATGAAATGTGTTCTTTTGGTCTGTTTTTCTCACAACATTCTTGAAAAGCATTGCAGGTGTTTTATTTGTATGCAACTGGTCTTCGAGTGCAAAGTATTGTTGCTCATATGTTGACCGTAATAGCAACTGCAATTCAATGAGAGGATTAGATTTTGTTACGGAAATTGTTATAGAGGCCACTGTAGAACATTAAAAGCTTGAAACTGAAAGAAGAGGTAAAAGTTCTGTAGCCTGAAATACCTGTGCCCTGTCTATGTCAGTGTGGCCATCTTTGATGTCAATTGCAAATTGGGTACCCATTTTCCTGGCACCAACTACCAGCGCAGCTATTGTGCCAGCTGGGTACTCATTAACAGTTGTAAGCAATTGGCTGATAGTCGTACTTGGGATGAATTTGTACTCCTGACAGAGGTGGGGGATGTTTTCAGTGGTGCTAATGTCTGTTAAAATCAGAATGCAATCACAGTCACCTCTGTCATAATCTGTTCTAGGTGCAACTTGGAAATCTGAGATTGAAATAGCTGATCCCGGGACTATTTTAGGCTCATGTTGGTAAACAAGATTTCCACTAACATTTAACGTGATTGTCATTTCTGCTTTGTGATCTGTCAGATCAGCACGTAGCATTTCCCGTGTTTTGTTAGCCTTGTCCAATGTTGCTCTGTAGACAACAAGGACATCACCTTGGAAGGTGTCTCCAGCTCTTCTTGCATTTAGCTGTTCGATTGAAACAATCCTAGGTTTCTTGACTCTTGTCCTACAAGGAACAAGGATAATGTCAATTGAATGCTAATTTTATATTAGCAAGTTGGACAAATGGAGGTACATTGTAGAACAAAGTACTTTACCGTTGTGTTGACTCTTCTTGTGCAATTTGCACCTGTTTGGCTTGTCTTTTTGATACATCTTTTGGTGTCCTGCAAAGAATTGGAACAATGTTATTTGAATATTTGTGATTTGGGCGAATGAATTTGAAGGAATAATACTATGAGCACTTTACCGTTGTGCTGATTCTTCTTGCGTGGGTTGCATTTGCTTTGACTGTCTTTTAGTTTCATCCATAGATCTCCTGCAAATAATGGATATAGCATTGGAAAAGACATTGCAATGCGTAAAACTGATATAAGGCTATAAGTTCTATAGAGTTGAATTTGTCTATTGTGCAATATGCAATTTTAGGAAAATTGGATTGTGATCAGTCCAATATGCTTCTGATATATAGATAGAGCATATATTTGTAGTCGTGTTGGACCAAATGTGATCAATGACTGAGTTGCCCATGCTATGTTGTTGGTTCAAGACAAATTGTATGTTGTTATGTTGCATATAACTGTGAAGCATTTTTTTGTTTCTGCTCTCTGAAGACATGTCGACATTAAAATCGCCTAAAATGTACAACATGTTTTCTGAATTTGTGGATCCAATAATTATTTGCAAGATTGCGATTACTTCATCTATGGCAGTTGCAGGTCTTGCATAAATATTACAAACATTGAGTTCATTGTTAGATAGCATTATTGTTAATGTGATAGCTTCAATATTTGAGGTTTCATGGTGTGTTGTTTTTGACAAGAGTAAATGTTTCTTGGTTAAAGTTGCTATGCCATGGATGTTATGTACAGAGGAGCTATCAAAATTCTGTAGCAAGGTATTTAGCTCAAAGGGATGCATATGTGTTTCTTGGAGACACAAGATATCAGATTGCATTATGCTATAGTCATTGACAATGTCTTTTGCATGTGCTTTCAAGCTACGAGTGTTCAATGTACATAGGAGCATATGTGATTTGTTTTTTGAACATGTGCTTAGATTATCAAGTTGCCATTGTCCACATTTCTGAAGATGAGACATTTCTAGTTGTATTTTGTCTTTAACTTTGAAGTTTTTTGAAGTTAAAGGTTGTAACAGGAATAATGATTCTACTGATTTTGTTCGTGATAGAGCTGTATAGGTCAGTCCATGTTGTCTAATGCCTATGGGATCAAAAGCCAAGGTCTCCATTGTTAATCCTTGGGATCGATGTATGGTTCGTGCGCATGCTACTTGTACCGGGAATTGTTTTCTAGTTGTAATTTTCTTGTTTATTGTTATCTTTTGCATTGGCCTAGCAATCTGCTGTATAGGCACCCAGTCTTTGTCAATGATCATAGAATAGTAGTGTGCTAGTTTTGTGCGTTGTTGATGTCCAATTGATGGGTCATTAAATTTAATCTAGACAATATCAATATTGTTTTGTGATGTATATGCTTTAAAAATTCCATCTGAACCATTGGCAAGGCCATCTTGAACATTGTAATTGCCAACATAAAGCTCAACAAGAATGTTTGGTTTGAAGCATATTTGTGATGGGAGTGTTGTTGTGTGACTGTACACTAGTATTGCATTAAGGTCCTCATTAACTTCATCTATCGCATCCACCACAATCATTTGGGTTGGAATGATTGATAGCATTTTGTTGTTATGTGCTTCAACGTCTATTCTCCTATAGAAAAGGTGTAGAAGCAATGGATCTAATGGTATAGGACGAAAGCAAATTTTGTTGATATAGTCTATGTCATGAGTTGTCTGAATGCCTACTCATAGTCTATTAAGGATTGAAATAAATATTTCATCTTTTTGTCTCATGGTAGTCACTAATGAATAGCATTTTATGTGGTCTTTCCAGAAACTATAAGGCATTAATTCAATTGGAGTAGGCCTATTTTCGAAAACCACAGAGTCAAGGACAGGTTGTGCCTGGTAAAGGTCACCACAAAATATGGTGTCAAGGTTCCCAAAGTATGTTGTAGGCATTTGCATTATGTCTCGTAGTCTTCTATCAATATACCGTAAAAATGTTGAGCCAACTAATGATATCTCGTCTATAAGAAGTATGCGCAATTGATCATAGTGCTTTGACATAGTGTCAAGTACTTCAGTGTTTAGTGGCAGGAATTCTGATGTATTAAAAGGTATGTGAAATGCTGAATGTAATGTGAATCCGCCTATGTTATATGCTGCTTTACCTGTATATGCAGTTAATAAGCCCTTGGGTTTGTCTGGATTATTGTCAACAGAATTGCTATACATGCGAATGAGAGCTTGGTAGATGGCTTTTGCCGTAAAAGTCTTTCCTGTTCCAGCTCCTCCAGTCAAAAACAAGTGCAATGGCTTTTGTGGATTTCTCATCTTTTTTATGAGAACATCCTTAACAATTGCTTGTTGTTCTTTATTTAACATTCGTCTTAATTTGTAGTATTCATTGTTATCTGTAATCTGTGGGTGCTTTGTAATTTCAAATCCATTGGAGTACGTGGTCTTTGGGTTAGAATGACCTATGTTTGGAAGGTCTGTTTGAATGTCATATAGTTCTTTATGGGAAAGCTTTGTTTGCATTGGCAGGTCAATGAGCTTTTCATCTTCAAGAGACTGAACATCATTAATAGCTTTGTCAATGTCACCCCATGCGGAGTTTGTGCTGTGGATGAACTTTGCACTGTTTGTTTGAATGGTTTGTCCATGGTACATGCATGCATGTTCCCAAGAGTCAAAGTTTTGTTTGAGTGTATGCTCATTAATGATAAATGGAACATAGAGAACCAATTGCTCTCTACAATGATTCTCTAAATCAAAGTGTTTGTTGAAATTGATAAACCGTATCACATTGGGTTTGGCCTTTGGCTCAATTGCAGCACCGTATTTATTGTATCTTGAAACAAATTCTGCAAGACATATGTCCATCATTGTTTCAGGGCGTTTTAAATAGTAGTCTATAATAGATTTCGCAAGAACGTTTTCTGATTCATCTGGCTCATTGCTCAATTGTTTAACAGATTTGAGTATAAATGTGCGATCATTGTCAGATCGTGTATCAATGAATATACATTTTCTTGAACTGTAATTTAATGGCAATGATAGAACAATATGTGCAGCTTGTTGTGATGACATTTGTTGCAAGTTAAGCATGGCATTGCCAAGTTTACTCACCATTCGGATTGCATCAATATTGTCTTGCTTGTGGTCTCTACGTATTCTTTTGAATGCATATGTCATTGACTTGTCTACTTTTGCAATATATGAGCTACAGTACATAGCAGCAACATATGCATTTAGGACAAATTGTGCATCTGTATTAGCCCTCCAAAGATCTGGAATTTTCCTTGAAAAACTATTGTTCCATATTTGTGATGGTTTTCTCTGTAAGAAAAGCGTAGGCCTGTTTAATGTTGAGCTTAAAGCTTCAATGTATTCATTGTCACTTAAGTTTAATTCTTTTAAGAACATTTGAAAAGTGAATGTTTTGTCATAGTTTGCTTTTTGGAGTTTTGAAAAGATTTCAGTGGCATTTGCAGTTATCGCTTCAGTCTTTTGGAGTATTGGTAAAAGTATAGTTGACTTTTGCATTGGTGGGAAAGGAAAATTGTACCTACAAAATTGTTTTCTTGATCTTCTGCATTTCTTTGTATGATGGTGCTTGTGTAGCATTTGTAGAGGAGGTTCCAAATTTTCAGTGTCGCAAGTAATATACTTATCAACAAAAGCTATGACATCTGTGTTGTTTTTTTCTGTGTAGATTGGTGCATTTTTAACCCATATGAGGAAATGATCATGTTCATTTCCTCGATTTTGGAACTCAGTGACTGAGAAGTAATCAATGACATTTCCAAAGAAGGAGTCATCTGTAAGTATCAATTTTTTTATTGCATTGATTCTATGTTTATAGTAACATGCACAAGTGATAGGATCTTTCTTGATTAGTTCAAATTTGTCAATGTGTGTTGGGTGATTAGATTCTTGATGGTTTTGTGCTGATTGGTGTAGATTGTGCAGCTCTTGTAATGTTTGAATTAGTGGATCCCAATTTTGCTCAGCACTAGAGAAAGTGATGAAAAATGTCGGTGGTCCTAGTTGTCGAATCATAGCAAATACATTTTTCTTAAGTTGTTGTGAATAGTCTGGAGAGATTCTTATTCTTTTGAAATCAACGTATCCAATATCTGATTTTAAGAATTTTTTCTAGGTTTGGTTTGTGTTTAACGTCTTTCGCAAATAGCTTTCACCCTTTTAACTGGCCCTTGCGGATTCTTATTGTCATTGTAGACAGTACTTGTTGTATTAGTACCTTTATAGCTTTGAAAAAAATGTTTGTTGTATGATATGCAAATTGTCTTTGTGACTGTAAGAGCTCCCAGCGTACTATTTTCTGATACGTAAAGTTTTTTACAATGTCATTATCACGTGGTTTGCCAAAGAATAAAGTTGGGAAATTCATTTCTTCAGCATAGATGTCCTTAAATATTCCAATTGGATACTTGTTCTCTGCAGGTGCAATTTCAATAATCTTGTCCTCCATGTTATGGATACATCTAGACTCAGTGAATCCATGTATCAATGTGTCTGATGGGTTTTCATTTTCCATTTCACTGTCTGATTCTGTTTCACTTGTATTTTGTGGACTATTGTCTTCGTTTTCTTCAGTGCATTGGAGAACTTCTTGCCAATCTTGGTTTATGCAGACTTCGTGCATTTTGTATAATGGTGTCCTCGTTAATTGAGTCAAAGCTTGCATGATGACATTTGGGCGCACCATGCCTTTTTGAAATGCATTTTTGTATTTCAAGCATCTTTTCAATGAAACAACAATTGTTTGTGTGTTGTTAATTGATTGTGGTAATGCTTTTTGTACAATGTTCATGTCAACAGGGACATTTATAATAGAACCTGTTAGGCCTATTTGAGACCTTTTGAACCCTAGTTCCCAAATTTGTGCAAATGCAATTCTAAGTGACACAAGTCGTTCTTCTAGATGAGTTAAATTTTGTACATAGCACAATGGTCTATTAGTTCTTATTTTCTGTGGCGTAGCATACTTTGGAATAGTGGACTGTTTCAATGCAAAGTAGCATACATTGCATATGAAATCTGTGAATTGTAAGGAATCTGATTGTAGCAGCTTGCAGTATAACTGTTTTTGTTTTTCTTTGAAAATCCTGATGTCCTTGTACAGACAAAGCACTTGGAAAATTGCACATGGGTATTTTGGCGTATCTTGTATTGCTGTTTTATAAATTTCTATTGGTGTCAATGTTTTTTTTTTCTTTGGGCTGCTAGGTACACTTTCTTTTTGTTTTTCTTTTCTAATCAAGTTCTTCAGGTGATTAAGTCTTATTGTTGATTTATGTTTTAAATTGTCTGCTTTGACAAATGGTATCAAATTTTCCTTGTTTTTAGGCAAAGCATGTGGCTTAGTCAAGTAAGTATTTTTGTATTGTGGACGATTTCTGATCAACTTTTTTAGTCGGAGTAAGCTTGTAGAGCATGGGCGAGTTAGATTTTGGGCTTTGATTCTTAGAAGCGGCTCAAAATGTCCAGCCAAAGGGTTTGTATCATGGAATAGTATAGAGACTGATTTTGTATATCCAGAATCATTGAAATCTAAGTACTTCCTTGATGTTGTCAATGACCAGAGGCTTATCTGTATTTTTAACCATTTGGATATCCAGTGAATGCAAAACAAGTCACCCCACAATCCACGTTCGCTATGGTCTATGCACGGGCGTGCGGACAATCGCATCTTGCGGAAGTATGTTTCTTGGTCATGTACTTTGTGCAATGTGTATAGAGTAGTAGGATTTAGTTCATTGTTATATGATTTAATTGCTTCTTTGTCCTTTTTTTGAAAGCAAGCCAGAAAATAATCTATAGCTCCATTGCGTAATTGAGTTGAGGTGTACTGGTTGTTAAGTAGCACTTGAAGCGAATCAAACAAACAGTCACCAACATTGTATGCAAATGTGCTTAATCTACAAAGGCCTTCAGCTCTAAGGACATTGTCAATGTTTGATATTTGAGGATACTTTGTGCAAAGTTTTTTTATTTCATGTGAACTTATGGGCTGTTTTGAAGTTATGTTTTGTGTTTCAATTGCTAGCAATGGTTCAAAGTGTCCATTTAAAGAATCCATGTCATGAAATAGTATAGAGACTGATTCCGTGTAATCAGAACTATTGAACTGTAAGTACCTTCTTGCTGTTGTTCTTGACCAAAGGGATATTTGTATATTCAACCATTTGGATATCCAGTGAATGCAAAATAGGTCACCCCACAATCCACTTTCTGTGCAATCTGCTTGTGGCTTTGCAGATAAGCGCATTCTGTGGAAATATGTTTGTGGATCGTGTACTTTGTGCAACGTATATAGAGTATCAGGGTCTAGTTCATAGTTGTATGATTTTATTGCTTCTTTGTCCTTGTTTTGAAGGCAATTCAAGAAGTAATCTATAACTCCATTTCGTAGTTGAATTGATGTGTAACGATTGTTAAGCAATAGCTGTAATGAATCAAACAAACAATCACCAACATTGTATGCAAAGGCACTCAATCTGCAAAGTCCCTCGCCCTTAAGCACGTAGTCAATGTTTGATATTTGGGGGTGCTTTGTTAATTCATAGGTGTCAACATCTATCATTTTCTTTGTTACTCGTGTAACCTAATGTGTTTGGGAATAGCAAATGCTGGGTATGAATAGCATCTAACGCTAGTATCTAGATTACAAAATCTATAACTGTTTACATCATCGCCTATGTGCTTTTAGTCAATAGCATTTGAAAGCATTAATCATGTTGTCGAGGATCTTGGAAGTTAATAATCTCTACATATGTTGGAAAATGGATCTTGAGTAGTAGCAGAAGCTTATGTAACATACCACACAACAAACAATTTAATAGAAGCAGAAGGGGAAAATAGTATTAATTCTTCAACCTGACCTTGATATCCATTGTCCCCCAGCAAGATTGTATGTACTTATTCCTGTTACATTGCCAAAGTGGATAAATGAGTACAATGCATGATGTATACTTTTAGTGCCACAAACACAAAACAATATTTTCAGGTAGCCTTGTTTACATGCACCAATTGGTTGACAAGAATCTTTTTTGCTCACATTGCCAATCTCAGTCTATGGTATTTAAATGTTTTGTGTAATTGGATTCCTTTGTTTCTATGTACTTGTAAGCGACTGATTTTTTTTCAAAGGACAAATGATTTTAAAAGCTATTCAGATAAACATGAATTAAGTGACATGTAGAGAATAGTTTTACAAATCTTTTTGTTTAAAGAAAATCAGGGAAATGCAAAAGCATTATTTGATCAAAGAAGATCTATGGCTTTTCCTATTTGTCGGAATAGCTTTTAAAATCATTTGTGTTTAAAAAATTTGAGGAAAATGCAAAGGCATAGGCCCATTAAGCAAAAGTGAAGGCATAGATTGATTAAACAATTAAAAGAAGAGATTGAAACTCAGAAGTGCAGGCGCACAGTGCATATATGCAAAGTAAATGCATTAAATAGCATGTGGGTGGATGAGAAACTACTGCAATGGCTTGGTGAACATGTATAGCGAGGTTGCTTTGTTCATTTGTTATAGGCTTAAGTCAGCTGTTAAGCATGACAATTACTTTGTGCATATTGTTTTTCTATTCTAGAAGTCTTTGTTCTGGGAGAGTTTATAGCGATTGAGTAGACTTTGTTATAGTTATAGTATCCAGAACCAGAAATGAGTTACTTGAGGCAATAAATAGTTTCTTTTCTCAGTTTTCTTTTACTTCAGAAGTTTTAAGCACGCAGTGTAATTGGCAATGTGAGCAAAAAAAAATTGTGGTTAATGTCATTTTGCATGTAAGCAAGACCATGGAAAAATATTGCATCATGTCTATTAGTGAAGTAGTACATCATTCATTATACTCGTGCCATGTCATCTTTTCAAATTAACTTTGTAGGAATTTATTTGTAAAACAAGAAGGTTAAACATATGTTAACTTGCACATTGCACAACAACTTGCCACAGATATAAGCAGTCATATGGAAAAAACTGCCTTAAATGCATACAGGCAAAAAATAGTTGACATAAAACAAAGACTTATGACTCAAAAGGCTATTTGAAACTGCAAACAGCGTTTAAAAATTGGATGCTAGCAGTTCATTCTATTATATGGATATTGTATAGAGGAAGTATAACTTATTAACACATAAGAAAAACCTGCTCTATTGCTCGAAGACAAATTACTATTGCAATTGTGTAAAATGCATTTTGCTATTTGTATATGTGGAAACAGTCCTCTAAATCATTTATGTTCAAAGAAATGAGGAATACAAGATGGCAAAATGAATACATGGAAAAGAACTTTATGCAGTTATTATATTGAAGAATTTCAATTGCATTTCAAGAAAAGCAAAAAGACAATTTGGAAAACTGACCTTGTAATCTACTATCAAACGATCAAGTATACTTTGTAAAATGTTCAAATTGTGATAGGGATAAGTAATTTTTCCTGAAGCAGAAGTTTAAAGTGATTGTTTTAGTATTTACGCTGAGCATTAATCCTCACAAGACAATTTAGACAATGAGTATATATTATATACTATGCTATTCATAAAAAACAAAACAGACCTTATGTATTTATTTGACCAAGAACAAATCCAAGAACTTTGTTTCAGAATGCAAATTGCATTTTTATACTTAAATACTATTGCTATTTCAGTAATTTCTATAATATAGAATATTTTTGCATATGCATGCAATTGTGGTAATTTTGTTGCACGTTGGATAGTTTTGCAGAGAAATCAATGAATAGATCCTATATTTGCTTATGTCAAAAGTAAGTAGGCCGCTGCAACAATCAATACTAACAAAACAACATGCACTTGTGCGAAGTAATCGCTAAGTTCCCCGGTAAACAATTTAGCTATTGTTTACAAAGTGTAGCTATCACTTAATAGTGAAAGCGATGTAAACATTGATTTTCTAACTAAATGGGGTCATTTCATTACCATATGCATAAGTTTATTTTGTACTGTTAGGTACCACTTACTATTACTTGTGCAATGAAGCCACATGCAAGTAGAATTCATAACTCACGGCATTTAGATACACTGAAGGAGAAATACAAACCAAGGTTGTTAGCATCCTGATAAGAAAGATGATGCGATACATCCAATTAATGTATGTCACAACATCTTATTGGATGAAGATGATTTGGATAGGAATGTTACAAATCAGAATCCTTATTGGTGTTTGAGTAATCCTCTTTTTCAAGACTTTTCAAGGAAATTGTATGCCAATACTATCAATGAATAAGTGGAATCAGATTTTTTAGTTGACTTTGTTTGATTGGCCAAATGTGCACAAGGATAGTTATAATTATTTCTTTGTTTTAATTATTATGAATATAAATACTATTCAACAGTTTTCTAATTAATTAGATATGAAATGACAAAAGGAAAAAGAAAATCAATTAATTAAGATAATTTGATTCATTAATGAATAAAGTGAATTATCGTGTAAAAGTACAAAAATTAGAAGTTGCGAAAAAAACCTCTTTGCTTTATGCTTTAATGACAACGAGAGAGATGAAAGCAATTGTGGAGCTTAGGATTATATCTGGAAATTGCATTTGGTTGACAGTTTGTAAAGTGCTCTTAACACATTGTGCTCATATTGTTTGTAAGGTCCTATTATGGAACATGTTAACAGAACAGTGGCTTAAAAGCTTGCACTATGGAACAGTTCTGCAGTAATTGAAGATATGTAATCTTTAGAGAGCATATAAGTGCCAAGTTATTGTTAAGCCCTCACATTCTACAATGGACAAAAGACAATTGCATGTCTAAGGAACTAGTTTTTAAAGAACAGCATAGGCTGAGCACTGTGAAACCCAATGTGCTTATGGACATTAAAATAAAATAAAACTGATAAAAGAAACTATTTATTGCCTGGAATAGCTTGTCTGCAAGTGTCCTTTTTTGGAACCATGACAACCTTTACCCTGTCACTATAAACTTTTTTGTAGAAAAGGCATATCGACACACACATATATTTATACATATGTATATATATGTACAGATACATCCATGTAAAGACAGATTAATGCATCGATGGACATAAACATATATGCATACACGTGATTACATGCATATACACATAGATGCATCTATACAGATATACATATATGCATAGATATATCTAGACTCACATGCATATATGCATATATGCATCTACAAATGTCTACATAGATATGCACATAGATAAATTCTTATGTGCATAGAAACATGCATACATACATACATGCACTGACACATTAGGCAAAAAGTGATAGTGATAGTGAACTAAAGCACTATGAAACACAGCCTCCCAATGCACTTCAATGGAAAGGAACTGTGAGAGTAACAAATTATCATCTCAAGTATCTCTTGCTCAGTCGCTACAAACTCTTCCTCAGAACAAGAGCTTAGAGAAGACAAAAACAACACACACAAAGTAATAGAAATGCATACCAAGTAACTTAACTCTATATTAAATGACCAAAGTACCTTGGCCACGTGTGGCCTCCAAGCCATCCTAGCGCCTTCACCTTGAGCCACATGCCATTCAATGCATTTAATTTTTATTCATGCACTTCGTACGTCTACCTGCCACCTTGATAAACTATGCCTTTGCTTAATTTTAATCAATCAATTTTTGCGCTCACAGTTTCCTGATATTTTAATGCATTTAATTTGCATTCATGGATAACGTACCTCTAGCCGCCAACTTTTAAACTATGCCTTTGCTTAAATTTATTTAATCAATTTATGCGTTCGCATTTTCCCAAAATTTTTAAAATGAAGATGATTTTTAAAGCTACTTGGATGAATAGAAAAATAGATAAATGCTAATTTTCAAGTATATAAAATAGCTCTCCAAATTCAGACTATACAAAAAATAAGTAACATGTTAAATGGCAAAATGTGATTGGTCAATGCTGGCACTTAAATGCATTCCGGGCGAATGCATAAGTATTTTTGCCTACCAGCAGGAACTAATAAAAGCATTTCAACCAAATGCATAAGTATTCTTGCCTTGACGCTACGAGCCAATAAAATTGTCACAATAGAAAACAGTTTATCCAAGTGAGTGCTATTAGGTTTGTTATCTTGAATTTCAAACTCCTTTGACATTAATGCATTTTCTTTGGTGGTAGAATATGGAGATTCCTTTTTTTAATGAGATTCTGGAACAAGATGACATATACAAAAAATAAATTTAAGCAAAGACATAGGCTAGAAAACTGACAGCTTTTATCAGTAGAAAGGGGACGTTTACAGTGACAGAGCAAAAGCACTTGTGCTCGTTGAATGAATACCAAGAGACAAGTTACTCAAGGCAACAAATTGCTACTTTTATCTATTTTGCTTCATTTTATCCCAGAAGTACAAGTTGGCTTTCATAATGCATGAAAACACATTTGTGCAAACAACTGCCAAAATTATAATTGCAATGGATGACAGTGATAGTGTAATGGATACTAATAGTCCAAACATCAAAATACACTAGCTAGTTTATTTTTAGATTGAATGGAAACAAGTATCAGTTGGAAACAGATTAACCTAGTAGTCTATTTATCATAGGTTCTTGAATTCCAAATGCACAAGTGCAAACATGGTCCTCTACAGGCTTTTGCTATGCATTTTAACTATATTGTTGTTTTGCATCGAGCCTAAAGAACTACTGCAAGTATGGTTTCCAAACAGATTTAAATCAATGAATATAAGTCAAGAAAGGTTTTCAATTACACTTAATACTTGAACCATGAAGCATCACTGCTTCAAGCTATAGCCAAAGTGCAGATAGGGACACAAAAGCAAATTCAACAATGACATCATCAAAACCATGAAGCATCATTGCTTCAAGCTATAGCAAAAGTGCAGCCAGGGACACAAAAGCAAATTCAACAATGACATCATCAAACAAGGATTTGTTTGCTATCACTATGACTAACTATTGAACTCAATTGACTCATCAGTCAAATAGCTTTATTGATCACTGACCTAACTTGTTTGAAAGCTATCTTGTTAAACTGATTAGTTAATTTCATTAATGAGTAAAAGATAGAATTGACTTAATTTGCACGAGCTAAGTGCAAGATTGTCTTGTTTGTTAATTGACTTTGATTAATGGTTCAGAGACAGATGAGACAAATTAAATCGTCATGAGCAAAATGTGAGATGGACTTATTGGCTGCTACTCGACATATACTATGACATTTGAGCTTTCATGAAATAATAGCAAAAGCAATAGAATAAACAAATAGGTTCAACATAGACAAAGAGATACAATTAATATGGACAACTATAGGCTGTTGAATATTTGTAGCATAAGAAACAGAAAGGAAAGATCTTGCTGAAGATTTTGCAATTTCAGTTTACAATTGCGTTTGCTTCCTTGTCTATAAAGCCTTTTCAATAAGCTACTTTTTTTTTTTGCATATGAATGGCCATGACTGGTTTAATTGATTTGGTGCACAAAGATGTTCTTTAATTAACTATAATTAACTATTCATCTAAGCTTCTACGTATCCCTATATGCAACTGTGTATACATGCATCCATGTATTTATGGATGTGTCACTCTAGTCTTGTACCAATTTACCATGTTATATGGATATCGCATATAGTAACACTAATAAGCTCTTTCACTGCACATAGCAACTGTTTTCATAAATACCAGATCGAGCTTATATGTATCAGGATACATATACACTCACACTAAAAACTATTGAACTATGATCTCTATTGTCCCATTTTCGTAGACATGTTACTGTTGCAATCAAATGTGTAAAGCATTTGTGTCCAAAGAAATTAGATAAAGGAATGGCAATATGTTACACAACCTTGTCTTATGCCTTTATAGCAGTTTTTTTATTGCATTTCAAGGAAAACCAGAAACTAGAATTTTATTCATATCATTTCATCTATGGCATTTACAACTTTGACAATAATTAGCTATGACCAACTGTGGAACACAATTAATTCATCAGCCAATTAGCTTAATTGATCACTGAATTAACTTGCGTGAAAGCTATCATGTTAAGCCAACTAGCTAATATGCCACACACAATATGACATTTGAGTTTCAAATAAGTCTCATGCACACAAGTCTGTTATCATGTTAAAGCCATGTAAACATAGATGTTCCAATTCCATGGGGTCATTTTATTTCCATTTGTCCAAGTTCATTTCATTCCATTATCAAGAGCCAATAATTAAATGTTTAAACCAGGCACATGCAAACAGAAAATGCAAATAGGATTTCAACAATGACATCATCTAATAAGCATTTGTTTACTATTACTATGATTAATGATAGAATTGACTTAATTTGCATGAGTCAAGTGCGAGATTGACTTGTTTGTTAATTGACTTTGATCAATGGTTCAGAGACAGATGAGACAAATTAAATTGTCATCAGCAAAATGTGAGATGGACTTATTAGCTGCTATGCTACATATACTATGTAGGCTGTAAAACACACAGTGTTGTAAAAACAACAACTCACTGACAGTTGTAACACACTGGGTGTTTAAAAGTATTTTGTATTACTCTTGATTAGTTTTTATTGGAATTATTTTGTGTTACTATAATTACTTGATTACTTTCTATTACTGTATTACAGTATCGAGATTTCAAGGTGAAGAAAATGAGACATATGCAATGCAATATCACAGGTATAAATAACAAGGTATAAATGAGCAAGAAATTTTTAGTAGATGAAGGTCATGAACGTTAAAGTAACAGTATGACAGTCACCACAACATTTAAGTAAACCTATGCTCAACACTCTCTTTTGCATTATCAATTGTATTCCCAATTTCATCCATGAAGAATATCCTCAAAGATATAGAATTCATGGATACACAGGTTGAAGAAGTTCTTCATGGATCAAAGATATGGAATTCATTGATAAAAGAAATGGAAATCATGGATCAAAGTGATGGCTAATAGCAGGATCTACAGGTTGACAAAGTTCTTCATGGATGAAATTGGGAATAAAATTGATAATGGAAAAGAGAAACTGCACCATAGGTTAACTTAAATGTTGTAGTGACTGTCCTACTATTGGTTCAATGTTCATGACCTTCATGTACCCAAAAGTTCTTACTTGTTTATCACGTAATATAGATTTTAGCGACTAGAGATGAATTGTAATTACTTTGAGCGCTTCATTTTTTGTTATTCTGCACATCTGTGTAGTCACAGGAGATGTTTTTGCTACACAGTCAAGACCTGGGACCAAGGTACTTGATACATGCATCCATAGATACATGGATGTGGACATCTATCATGGTATCCATAGATGCATAGTTACATGTACCTATGGGTAGATGTATTCATAGATACATTGGCACATACATGGATAGATGCCTGTATACATTTGTACATAGAAACACAGACACATATATGCATGGATGCATCTATAGGTAGAAGAATACATAGAAACATACTTACATGGATAGATAGATAGATGCATAGTTGGATACATGAATGCTTAAATATACATGTATAGAAGCTGCATAGATATATATATCAATGGCTGCATGCATAGATACATATTAATGTGGACAACTATAGCCTATTGAATATTTGCTTCCTTGTCTACAAAGCTTTTTCAAGAAATTCCTTTTTTTGCATATGAATGGCCATGATTAGTTTAATTGGTTTCGTGTACAAAGATGTTTATTAATTAACTATAATTAACTATTCAAGAAAATTGATCTATCATTGAACTAGTTTCATTGACTAGTCAAGTAACTTCATTCACAGTTAGCTTGATCAGCTATTTGGCTGATTTGCTTGAATGCTTGCAAAAAGCCTTCTCTGACAAATATTTCTTTGCATAATTTGCACTCACTACACACCAAGAGCCGACATTTCTTTGAGGAATTTTGTCAAAGAGTTTAAATGTTTTTGCTTGTGCTTCTATATTCGGTATGCATATTCATGATAGCATTACAAACCATTATATCTGTCAGAAAATCTATGCCTTATGATCCTTAGATGAATGTACATATCCTGTTCTAAAGCTCTTTTTCGTATTAAAAGCATGCAAAAAAGTTTAGAAAGATTGTGTATCTGTGAATGTGAATAAGCAACATCTATTTAACTGATTTGGAGGATAAAGATGACCAATAATTAGCTATGACTAACCATGGAACACAATTAATTCATCAGCCAATTAGCTTGATTGATCACTGAATTAACTTGTTCGAAAGCTATCATGTTAAGCCAACTAGCTAATGTGCCACATATACTATGACATTTGAGATTCAAATAAGTCTCATGCACGCAAATCTGCTACCATGTTAAAGGCATGCAAACACTGATGTTCCAATTCCATGGGATCATTCTATTTCCATCTGTCCAAGTTCATTTCATTCCATTATCAAGAACCAATAATTAAATGTTTAAACCAAGTACATGCAAATAGGAATGCAAGTAGGGTTTCATAGTACTTTAAGACATTGTTATACTTTGATTATAAATTCATTTTTTAAGCTACTTTTAGTATTATTTATCCGAGCTTCTTGTTGAAATGCAAAGGTTTCATCTGCGTTTGATAGGTATTATGTAGAAATCCTCTTGTCCATTTTACTTCATGCATGTGAGCCCTATAAAGTCTGTATATTATTGACTACTGCAAAGTGGTCCCATAAAGAGGGCTTTGGAACCAAAATTATGTAAACACGTGTGATAATGAGAGCTTTTGAACTACGAGTGAACAGTGTGTTGCTTTGAGCTTTTTCGTTGCCATCAAAGCATAAAGGGTAGAGGGATTCTGTTAAAAGTTGTGGTTGTTGTCCTCATAGCCATAAACTCATATTTTAAACTGCTTTTTACTTCATGCATGTGAGTCAATAGTGTGTTGCTTTGAGCCTTTCCATTGTCATCAAAGCATAAAGGATAGAGGGGTACTGTTAAAAGTCGTGGTTCTTGTCCTCATAGGCGTAAATCCATATATGAAACTACTTTTAGTGTGATCTATTCAAATTTCTTGTTGAAATGCGAAGGTTTCATCTGCATTTCATACATATTATGTAGAAACCCTCTTGTTCATTTTACTTCATGCATGTGAGCCCTATAGAGTTTGTATTTTTTTAATTGCTGCAAAGTGGTCCCATAAAGAGGGCTTTGGAACCAAAATTATGTCAACATGTGCGGTAATGAGAGCTTTCCAACAATGAGTCAACAGTGTGTTGCTTTGAGCTTTTCCGTTCTCATGAAAGCACAAAGGATAGTGGGATTCTGTTAAAAGTCATGGTTGTTGTCCTCGTAGGCATAGATGCAAACAATGGAAGTGTAAAGAATACATTAGAAATCTTTTTCCTGCTCACAAGCATTAAAATTTTGTCAGATGTCGTCGTTACTGTTCTTGTATCATGGGGCTATAAAAAACTATGCCAAGAAATGTTGTAGAATCCAAATTACATTGTTGCCATAGAGCAGCTAAGTAATATTGCTTTTCGGTTTTTAGTCTGTTTGAAACAAGAAATGCAAGGAAGGTTTCATAGTGCTTTAAGGCAGTTGTACACTTTGATTATAAATTCGTATTTTAAACTACATTTAGTATTGTTTATTTGAATTTTTCGTTGAAATGCGAAGGTTTCATCTACGTTTGATAGGAATTATTGTTTATAAGATGTTGTGACATACATTAATTGGATGTATCCATCATCTTTCTTAGCAGGATGCTAACAACCTTGCTTTGTATTTGTCCTTTAATGTATCTGCATGCTATGAACTATGAACTGTACTTGCATATCACTTGGCTGTATAAGTAATAGTAAACGCAACCCAATGGTAGCAATCACAACTCATAGCATCCATATACACCCATGCATAAAAACATGGTATTGAACACATTAACACAAACATGGTGTTCTAGGGCTAATTTGTTAATTGTCTTTGATTAATAGTTCTAATGCACACAAGGCTTATTGCAATCATTTTTTTCTTTGAATTGCTATGCACTTAAAGGCTAACCAGCAATTGCCTAATTATTAAGATATGGGACAATACAAGGATGAATGATCTGCTAACTGAATGGGGTCATTTTACTCCAACTACCTAGCACTTATTCTTAATTGTTTAATGCAATGACATGCAACCAAAACTCAGAACAATCAGCATCTACACACACCCATGCATAGATACATGCTCTCTAATATATTGATATGCATATGGTTTTCTATCAGCACAATCCTTGAACACTGTCTAGGTACCGGTGCTACTCTATTAATTGACACTGATAACTAGATAAAATGTATTCATAGACACATAGCTACACACATGCTCCAATGCACACATGGATCGATATATGCATGGATGTATACATATATACACAGACACATACATACATGATCACACGCTTACAACTATATATGCGTTCATGTATCCATGGATGGACATTTCCATGTATCAATAGATCACTTAATATATGCACATATTGAAATGACTACATGGGCCTAGGGAATGAATATTTATGTGTCCTTTAAATGATAGCAATGAATCCTATAAATTTGCATATATGCATCAAAGCACATAGCTATCAATGAAGCTATGCATTTGCATTTTCACAAGCACTTTAAAACAATCACGATTCACAAAGCCACTCCCATGGGTTCCAAAAATAGATAAATGCCAATTTACCAATATGAAATATAACTCACGAAATTGAGTTCTTATATCTTTAAAAGCAATATGCACAACCACAAAATGACTGGATGGCTAGCAGACGCCATCTACAAAAAAGCATTTAAAGCAAATGCAACAGTAATCTGTTATATAGACACATACATACATGGCTACATAGATACATGCATTCATATATACATAATTACATGTACACATATATACATGCAAACCTATATGCATGGATGCATACAAAGACTATGTTTCATGGGATTATTGAAGAGTTAACTTGCTTTCTGTATGCTTCCATATTTTGCACATGTGCCTATGAGGAAAATAACCATAATATTTGACAGTATTCCTCTATCCTTGATGACAGTTCATTGGTTCCAAAGCTCTCTTTATAGGACAGTTGTACATTGCCTACAAGACTTAGATGAATCCTTCGTATTTCAAGGAAAGATTTGGATCAATCACACTTAAAATGATCTAAACTATGATTTTACAATCAAAGTATCCAAATGCATTGCAAGAGTGTGAAACCCAAGTTCCATTTAAGATGTACAATGAGAATAAACAGAAGGGAAAATGCATTTTCTTTAAAGTCTGTACAGCAATTTCAACAGGTTGTCTAGCCATTGTCCAAAATATGGTTTTCTATCAGCATAGTCCTTCAACCTTCTTTAGGTCTAACTGCTACTTTGTTAATTGACTTTGATTGAAAGGTCAACATGTGAAATGTGGCCAAGGATAATTATAGTTAACTGTACGTTGCCTCCAAGATTTAGATGAATCCTTGGTATTTCAAGGGAAGGTTTGAATCGATAACACTTAAAATGATCTAAACTATGATTTTACAATCAAAGTATCCAAATGCATTGTAACAATGCAAAACCCAACTACCATTTAAGATGTACAATGAAAGCAAAAAGAAGGGAAAATGCATTTGCTTCAAATTTTTTAAACCAATTTCAACAAATTGTCTAGCCATTGTCCAAAATTTGTTTTTCTAGCAGCAAAGTCATTGAACCTTCTATAGGTCTAACTGCTACTTTGTTAATTGACTTTGATTGAAAGGTCAAAATGTGAAATGTGGCCAAGGATAATTATACTTATTTATCTCTTTTGATTGTTATATATTCAAAGACTAATTAGCAATCCAAACAACCTCACGTCTAGTCAGATGCCATTAATTCCATTGAATTTGCATTAATGAATTATGTACCTTTAGCCAGTAGTTTTAATCAAAGTATGCATATGGTTTCAGAATCAAACTCTCAAAATTTTAAAAGCTTCATTTTTTGAAACGAAGGTCTACTTTTGAACCCCAGCTGCTTAATTTTTATGAAACACATAGCATATGCCATTCACAATACCCATTTGCAAAGATTGTCCTTGTAACAAAAAAGCAACAATATGATTACAAGTACAATCAATATAGTGAGAATCTTGAATCAACCCTTTTCTCTGTCTACTATATGCAATTGTAAACAAAGGAGAAGGTTCATTCTAGAAACTCACCTTCTACTACTTGCTTCAAGAATTTTCCACAGCTGGGCCGCTACACGACCTCTTTTCTTCCAACCAAAAGCATTGCACCATGTAAAAATCTTTCATTAGAAAACAAAAAACATGTCTTTGTTTTTTCCTAAAAGAATAACAATATATAGTACTCTTACT
The DNA here is from genome assembly GCA_007258455.2 of Sequoia sempervirens. Classification (NCBI taxonomy): domain Eukaryota; kingdom Viridiplantae; phylum Streptophyta; class Pinopsida; order Cupressales; family Cupressaceae; genus Sequoia; species Sequoia sempervirens. The sequence continues at coordinate 4,401 of VDFB02285458.1, read as the reverse complement.
GCGATGGATACTAATAGCAAAAACCATTTAAACACTACCAAACATTTTTCTAGATTCAAGAGACACAAGCATAAATGCAAACAAGATTAACTACACAAATTACTTGCGAAAGCTTCTTTGACCACAAATCTTCTAGCAATGAATTTGATCGCTCTTTTGGTAAGGGAAGACTAAACCGTTTTAAGGCTAAATATTAATATCTGGTTTCTATGGGAAACATTAATTTGATCATATAAATATTTGACATAGTTTTTATAACCTAAGATACAAAAACAAAGAATAACAGACCGGAAGGGTAATTTTGAGGCTTGCCAAGAGGAAAGGTATCTACTGCATTCTTTATGCTCCCATTGTTTGCATTTATGCCTACAAGGACAACAACTACGACTTTTTAACAGAATCCCTCTATCCTTTATGCTTTCATGACAACGGAAAAGCTCAAAGCAAGACACTGTCGACTAATTCCTGAAAAGCTCTCTTTATCGCACATGTTTTGATGACAACGGTAAAGCTCAAAATAAGACACTGTCGACTCACATGCATGAAGTAAAATGAAAGATACAAAAATAAAGAACGCATTTACATCTAATGAATTTTTATGCTTCTGCTTGGTAGGAAAGGTTTCTACTGCATTCTTTATGCTCCCATTATTTGTATTTATGCCTACGAGGACAACAGCCACGACTTTGAACAGAATCCCTCTATCCTTTATGCTTTCATGACAACGAAAAAGCTCAAAGCAACACACTATCGACCCATTGTTGAAAAGCTCTCATTATCGCACACGTTGACATAATTTTGGTTCCAAAGCCCTCTCTATGGGACCACTTTGCAGCAATAAAAAAAATACAAACTCTACAGGGCTCACATGCATGAAGTAAAATGAACAAGAGGATTTCTACATAATACCTATCAAACGCAGATGAAACCTTCGCATTTCAACAAGAGACTCGAATAGATAACACCAAAAGTAGTTCAATATACAGATTTATGCCTAGGAGGACAACAACGACGACTTTTAACAGAACCCCTCTATCCTTTATGCTTTGATGACAATGGAAAAGCTCAAAGCAACACACTGTCGACTCACATGCATGAAGTAAAATGAACAAGAGGATTTCTACATAATACCTATCAAACGCAGATGAAACCTTCGCATTTCAACAAGAAATTTGAATAAACAATACTAAAAGTAGTTTAAAATACGATTTTATAATCAAAGTATATGAATGCCTCAAAGCACCATGGAACCCTACTTGCATTTCTTGTATGAAATAGACTTAAAAATGAAAAGTTACCTCTTTTGACCTCACTGTCCAACGTTTTACTGTAACGACACTCTAGAAATTACCAAATTATGACCTCAAATAACTCATTTCTGGGTCTGGACTCTGCAACTATAACATATCCTGCTCAGTCGCTAGAACTCTCCCTCAGAACACCGCTTACAGAAGACAAAAACAACACACGCAAAGTAATAGAAATGCATACCAAGTAACTTAACTCTATATTAAATGACCAAAGTACCCTAGCCACGCATGGCCTCCAAACCATCCCAGCGCCTTCACCTCGAGCTACATGCCATTCAATGCATTTAATTTTGGCCCAAGACACGATGACTACCCACCTTGATAAACTATGCCTTCGTTTAATTTTTTTAATTAATCAATTTTGCGCTGCATTTTATATTTAATGCATTAACTGTATCTATGATTACGAATTTCAGTTTCAACTTTAAACTATGCCTTTGCTTAAATTTATTTAATCAATTTATGCATCAGATTTTCTCGAATTTTTAAAACGAAATGATTTTAAAGCTACTCCTGATTTAATAGAAAAATAGATAAATGCTAATTTTCCAATATATAAAATAGCTCTCCAAATTCAACTATACAAAAATAATTAATATGTTAAATGGCGAATCGATTGGTCAATGTTGAAAAGAAATGCATTCCTCATGAACGTATAGTGATACCAAGCCACTCTAAGTAGAACTAATAATTCTAATTAAAAAAATATTAAACATATTCTAATTCTTTTCATTCCTATAGAGCCAACTCACATCTCAAGGATGGGAACGTGTTGGAATGAACATGACATCAAGTCTCCAAATTAAGAATTAAATAAATGGCTACCACTTTCTCTAATGGGTAGATGGAGTATTGTGAGAGTGAATTTTGAGGGCTCTTTAAGACAATTGTGTGAATATATTTAATTCGATATTTTGGATCATATTTTGTAATTGATCATTATATGTAATTTAATTTGTTCAAGTATGGTATATTTTTAATTTGTTCAATATAATTGATGAAGAGGATGGTATATATTTTTATTATGTTATCGAGCAAGGTTCAAACCATCAAAGATATGATATAAGGGATGAGGTCGGGATTGTCTCCTTAACAATTTTGACAAATGGATACCTCTCAATTTTCATTTATTTTTGATGGAGATCATCCACACATTATTTGTAGCTATCTAATATGGGAGCACGAGCCTTCTTGGGCTGAACCTCTTCAGCAAAGAGCTAAGGACTGAAGGGTATCCATTCCGCCAAATTCACCTGGGGCATGATCCCAACCTCATCCCTTATGATAGTGGAGCCTTCCACTCAACAAGACTTGATCCTTGATGGGCTCATTAAGAACCATTCAACTTCACCAACAGATCAAGCACCCATTGACTACTCTCAATTTTTGACTCTTAGTAATTTATTGATTTAAATATTTTGTAAAGATTGAAATTTATTGATTTGCAATTTGTTTCTAATTTAAGCTTTATTTTATAATTTATTTTTTATATGAAGTAATTTGGTTTATTATATTATTGTGCATTCTTATAATAGTAATTTAGAATGTTATTTTTATAATAATAACAATTTAAAATGTTACATGTATAATAATAAATGATTTTTAAAATATTTTAACAAAAAAAAATTCATACAATTATATATTTTTAGATTTTTAAAAAATAAGATATATACAATTATTTTTATTGTTTTTTAAAAGTATATATTTAATAATGGTTTTAAGTATAATAATCAAGATTGTGATATTTTGTTTATGTGCAAGCTTTACGGATTTTTTTTATGTTTTCACTTGTTATTTCTTTTTCTCTATTTATATTTTTATAATAAATATAATGTTAAGTGAAAGATAATATGTTCATTTTTTCAACAAATTATTATAGAGGATAATACTTATTATTTATGAATATATTATATGTAATGTAGATGCATATAGAGATTTTATAGTTAAGTTGAAATTTGTATATCCATGTCAATTTTAATTTAATTTCATCTTCATTTTAAGAGAATGACAAGTAGCGCACTCTTCTCCCAAGTTGAGCTCTTTCTTCTATATTATACTCGACCATTCACACACATTCCCACCCTTTTTATCAAAAATCTATTCCATATTCAAACGCATTCTAATGCATTTATCATATTTAGTTGTCTATCACTATCATGCATGGACTTATCTCCAAGCATTCACTTGTCTCCTTGATACTAGTTCCTATTCATCTTAGGCCATTCCTATGGGTGTGGGATTAGTCTCACACATGAAAATCTAACCTCCTTAATTTTAAATTTCAAATTCAAAAAAATTGGTCAACTGTTGCTCATTCCTTTCTCACCTATAGCGAACTAAACACACATTTATATATTTTTTGCATGTACTTATTTTTTGTATTGAACAAAGCTAAATAAAAATATTACAAATAGAATAAGTAACAGTAGAAGAAGATTGTGAAAGAAAGGAAGACAACAAAGATCAACAGCATACAATGTAGACTAGCATACACGAGTTCTTACAATAATAGTAATCCAACTGAGAATTAACGTACAACACTATAGAAAACAACTTACAAAGTATACTAACATGCATAATTGTCACAATAATAGTATTCTAGTTTTGAGCTAACATCTAGCAATATAGAAAGGAACTCAAGAGATACATTAACATGAGGTATTTACACTTTAAACTTAAAAAAAAAAAATTGTTTGGCACCATGGAGTTTCCCTCTATGAAGTTGTAAGAACTGATGCTTAATCACCTACAAACACTTGTTTCCATTCTTATCTTTATGCCCCCACCTCCACTGAGAACATAGAACAATGAATTGGAATATGATGTCAACGTAAAGCTGTGAATAAATATTCAACGAGCTCCCTTCGGGTGTATTTTACTCTAAGTATCAGACCACGCATCGCAAAAAATCCACTTAGCCTTTTATGAAGGTCTGCTTCCCCCTCCACGTGTCTGCTCTACACACCCCAAGGGTTTCCCTTCTTTTGCATCTCAGGAATCCCCACTATACTTCCACATGTCATAGTTGCGGGCCACTTTTTATCCTTCCTTTTTGCTTCCTCATCAGGCTCTACTCGAGTGCCACGAAGCT